>VDFB02133169.1:0-86938 GCA_007258455.2 Sequoia sempervirens | reverse complement strand
TTGGCATCCCCACTATGTCACGAGGTTTGGAGGAATGGCCACGGTGACTCAGATATTATGACCGCATATTTTCTTTTGAAACTCCTATATCATAGGATTTGGCAGATGCATTAAGTCTGAATCCCTAATAGTGTTCTATGGTTATATACCATGGACAAAACAAAGTTTTTATTTTGGGGAGACCAATGATTGGTGCTGGTCATTCAATCCACACTGGCACAATCCGTGAAGAGCTGAGCTTAGCGATAGAACGCCAATCACCATAGATTGAAAGTTATAGGTTAGACATTTAGCCAGTCCATGGTTATATTAATATAACATGATATTATAACTAAGTGGCCTGATGCACCTAAATTTTTTGTCATTTAAGCATGGTGTCGAAGGCTTGATACAGGCATTTAGCTTGAGGGAGGTAAGAGTTTAATCCACACTCTGAAAAATCTTTAACCTGCAAAAGGCTGGTTGCTATGTTATTGACAGTGTTCCATGGGGACGCATCCCCTCCCAAAAAAACCCGTGTTTTCTAGACGTCCCTGTCTCAGAGACTTGGGGACTTGGGGGACGTCCCCTCCAACAGCCCATCACCAATGCCACCAGCACCACCATCCCACCACCACCATCACCGTCTCCACGCCACTAGGACTTCAAGGACATCAGGGTGTCCTCAAGATATCTAGAGGACTCCTACTTGTCTCCAAGATGTATAATTCTTTTACTTATACATATTTTTATAACTATTTTTTCAAGTACTATATGTATTTCAACGCCCTGCTGCCACCCCGCTACCGTCCCCCTGCTGTCCTCCACCCTCCCCCCACGTCAAAAAACTCCATGGAACTATGGTTATTGAGCATCCAGCCCCAACATGAGAAGCTATTAGATTGGAGTTTTTCTAGTCCATGTCCATTAGTTTCCATTATGTGATTTGGTATTTACCATGATAAGCAGTCTTGTATAGCAGGGAAGTGCGCCATACATTGAGGATGAAATGCTTTCTGTCTGATGTAAATCAATGCTTAATAGTTGCAGCCCCACGGATTTTTTAATTTCACTCGGATTTGTTTTGAAGGCTTTGATGGGTAATATTTGTTTAGTCTCACCTAGATGGGTACAGAACTTGCTCCTCTTTGTGGAACTTGAGCTGAAATGCCTTATCTTTCCACCTCTGCCTAAGATAGCAAGCTGCTTTGGAGACAGCTATGGCTTTAGGTGCAGACCAAGAATCTTATAGCTCCCTTTAACCTTATGATATCGCTGAAAATTCTGTGATCACATCTGTTTTATATTTCTGTGTTACTTTTACTTAGGTGGCAATATCCCTCCCTCATATGAACTCACCCTTTCAGTATGAATGTCCTTTCCACTACTAACTTGAATTCCACTCATGGTTAGCAGAAGTTCATTGACCATGGGGAGTAAAGAAAAAGGCAGAAGGGATACAGGGTTAAGGGTTATGATTGAATTCAAATCTATATACATGAGAATACATTTTTTTTATCATACTCAACAAGAAGACATTTTTATCATCCCTTTGATTTTAGAGCTTATTTGTCTGACTTCAGGGGATTCCAATCTTTTGCTGGAATTGTATTAATAACAGAACCAGCAACAGTGGGGATGAAACAGTTTGTGTTATCATCGATTTCAAGCCAGTAGAGATACCTAACAGTGTGTGCAAAGCAATAAACTAACAGAACTCCCTCAAGAACAAAAATAATGAACAATATACCATGCTTCCCTGGCATTAATATTAGATCAGATTAAAAAATAATTGTTTCATGTGAAAAGCATTAAATGTGATGAGTCCCCTCCTAAAAAACTGTAAGGATGAACAAAGTATAGTTTCAAAGATGCAAAGGAATGTAATTACTTCCAAATATGGAACTTTGCCTCTGAATTGCTGTAATTTGCCAGGAAGTTTTCATTTTTTTTCTGAATAAATTTGTTCATATTCTGTTAGTTTTAATTCTTGTAATGCCCTTAGGAAAAAAAGAGCTAGTTATATTATTCTGAAGAAAGGTCCAGATAGCTTGCTCTCCTTCAGGAGATGTTTCGATCATGACTTTTCCTTTTAAAATTGACTTGATACGTTGAATGTTTAAACAGCCATAAATCTGAGCGTTCAATATAATTTGTAATTTGAATGCAATTTAAAATTTGAAAATGTGTATTAATTGCTGATTCCACTTGAAAAAACACAACAAAAACTTGACAAAGACAAGAAAATATAGCTTAGGTGCTATATGAGTAACAACTGGGTTAAAGAACGTGTTTGAAATTTTGAATCATTTACTAGAAAAGACTGATTCCCATAAATTCACTCAAGAGAATTGCTCCACCAACAGCAATTGCTATAAGTGAAGAACCCCATGAAAGTCCCTCTGTTATCCTTGGAACTTTTGTTTTCAGTGCATCGCTGCAAGACCCAATAAATGCAGTGTAACCACCCATTGCCATGATAGTTCCAAGCAAAAACATTAAGAGAAAAGCTCCTCCAGCTAAACGAGAAGGTAGTGCAAGGGCAGGTAAAATCATAAGAAGTGCATCTGGCTGCAAGCCATGCACTATTCCTGTTGCAAAGGTTGCAAATCTGAATTTCTTTTTGCCAGTTTCAAGAGTAGGGATAGACTCCAACAGATTTGCTTGATGATGACCACTCTCTAGAGCCACACAAGGTTCAGGTATTTGTGAGGCCTCCCTAATGCCCATACCTCCAATAATGAGTAATGTAATGCCCACAACTCGAGCTCCCCATGAGCGAAGAAGCTCAATGTGCAATTTATCTTTCAATATCAGAAAGAGGATACCAAAAATAACTTGTCCAGCATCATGACCACACCCCCACAGAGCTCCCACTGCAGCACTTTCCATCCTTGTGCGACCAATTGAAAGGGGAGCAAGAGCAGCAAGGTGATCAGGTCCAGTTAAAGTGTGCAAACAGCCAGCAACAAGTCCAGTCCAAGCACTACTAAGAAGCTCTGATCGTAAAATGGAGCTAGATGCCTTCTCTCCAACTGCAACAGCAGCAGATGCTCCTCCTTTTGCACCAGCATTAGTACCAATGACTCCTGATATTGCAAAAGCAGGATGTATTGAGATAAAAGTCAATGCTGAGAGTAGAATAATGGCTCCAATGTGGGTCATCTGAAAGGATCACCACACATTTTGGTGAGGAAAGATTTTTCCAAGTACAGAATTAATCAAGAAATACGTCTGAAAATCATAGCTGTCACTTGTATATTTGATTTAAAATTAGGTCTATGCTATATTCAAAATTAATGACTATTACTCTTTTGAATCTTTGATTGATTCCTAATTAGGTTGGTACATGAAATTTTTTTCATTATCAGCACACTTACTAGGCAACCAGATAAAACAATTTTTTTCATAATTCTTGTTATGGGGTGTGGAGGATAAAAGTAGGCAAGAGAAGCAATGAAACATGTGCCATACCACAGGAAAAAGTTCCTTACAAGGAGGTGAATAGCTCTGATAGGGCTATCTTAGAAGTTGAGGCTTCTCTCCCCAAGTGTATTGATATTTCTGATTTCAAGGCTTGCTTTTTAACAAATTACTTCTCAAATTTCTTCATGTCTGCATGACCGGAGTTTTGATCCAATTTCAATCAAGACAAAAATTGGGCTTCGTCTATTGCACATTGAAATGTGATTGTGATTGAATTACAATCCTAAAATTTAAAGATTTGAGAGTTGGTTTGACTCCAGACCGCAGCAAATTTGGAAATGCTTTGTAGTCTTGTGTTTTCATAATATTTGCTAGAGCTTATAAAATAATAGTT
Organism: Sequoia sempervirens; assembly: GCA_007258455.2. Classification (NCBI taxonomy): domain Eukaryota; kingdom Viridiplantae; phylum Streptophyta; class Pinopsida; order Cupressales; family Cupressaceae; genus Sequoia; species Sequoia sempervirens. Next base: position 83,139 of record VDFB02133169.1, on the reverse strand, counting down.
TGTCTTTGAAATCAAAAATCTCTCCTCAAGAAGTGTACACATCCAGATTTTCTTTAATATACATGAAAATACATTGTAAAGATTTGAGAGTTTCAAAGGAACACTATTTGTCTTCTTATAAAGCTTGCTTGGAAATAACTCAAACTTTTTAACTTTTGAAAGGGAATGTATACTGACGAATTGTGAGGACTTACGGACCACCCTAATATCTTCTTTTGCTCCAATTACTGTTCCAGCTTTGATTTTGTTCTTGGTTCCTAATAAGGTAGGACATGGCTCAAATTCTTCAATTGGCAGTTGGAGATGATTTGTATCCTCAGGCTGTTTATGGTATTTGAAAGTGCAATTTTTTGTTGGCCTGCTAGATGAGCTTATCAGCTGAAGCAATTGCAAATAATTAATAACTGGTTTTTGGTAAAAATAGCCTCTTAATTTATATTTTGTAAAATAAATTCACAAAGAAATTTGTACAGGCTTTCGGTTTGCCTATAAGCTCTATTATGAGTATAGGTTCTCATGGTATTTAAGACTGGGGTATTAGATTCTTGTGACTATATTCAGTTGAAAACACTGTATATCTCTTATAGCAAGTTGAGATCTTATTCTGACATTTTGAAGCTGAAAGTTTGTAAGCTAGTTTCTAAGTGTTGTCAGAATGTTTACAGCAGTTCTGGATTGAAATTGAATAGTCACAATTTGAATTTCCTAGGGTTGAAATCTGAGTAAACATGAAGACCTACATAAGATAATTTTATACCTCTAGGAGTCATAATTGTCTTTTAGATTCTTGGTTGAGGAAGAGCTTCATTAAAATTTATTTGCTCTCAATATGCTCTGCATCCACTCACTGGAATATTGTTTCTCATTCAAGACCAAAGGAAAAAAAGAAGTAGCACATTTGTAAGCAAAACCATAATGAAATGACTGTACAGTAACTGAAGTTGCATCATACCAAATTATTCCTATGCTTTTGGACATCTTCAACCAGCAAAGAAGATGAACTGACAATGCAATCTTTTTGCAAAGAATCTTTGCCAGTAATATTCTTTGAGAGGGGCTCTGTATCCTCAAAGGCCTCAATACTTCCGGCAAAATTCTCTGCTGAGTGTCTTATTTGGAATTGGAGAAACTGACTTCCGTAATCCTGTTTTAAGAAACCCAAACACCGGACATGACAAGAGAACAGTTTTGGCTCTCTATACAAAGAAGAAAAATGAGTGATGCCTCTTCTGTTTGTCTTATCTCCCTGAATATAATGATCTTGCCACAACCTAGAAGACTGAACTGTGATCTGCTTACTGACTTGTCCTAAACTGCCTCCCACTGGAATACACATATTCATCTGTGAAAACCCAGATTGAATAACTCGGTCCATGCAATTCTTTCTGTGCCCAGACACAAGACTGATGATGCCTATGGAAGCAAGTAATCAACTCCACCCCCTGTGAAAGAACAGAGTAGTTAAATTATATAAGTGAAAGCAAGCAATCAATTCCACCCCCTGTGAAAGACAGTGGGCAGAAAACATGCAAATGTGTGGTGGTGGCCTATTCAAAGAAACAAAACTGCCAAATGATTCACTGATTTCCAAAATATAGAAGCCCTTTAAAACATGGAGCTAATACTGGTTTTCCAGATACACAGGTATTAATACGGAATGAAATCCTCAATAAAAGATATGCCATTATATTTGTATTTTTATTTAGAATTGTACTTTTAGACCAAGGCAAGAGGACCCATAAGCACTAAGCCCCTGAATTGCAGGATACTAAACATCAATCAGGGGAAATGCAGCAATAGAGCAATATTTGGTATGAAATTTCACCAAATACAGTACACATGTCAAGCAAGCAGGCTAAAATCACTAACAGTTCAAAATTACAGAAAATAATGTAACATCACATATAGCTCAAAGAAAGAGAAAATAGACTAAAATCATAGCTATGACAATACAAAACAAAATGTGGAGGACAAAAATGACAGAAAGTGTGCTAAAACTGGGTAGAATTACAAAAAATGGATTTAGACAAAAAATAACCCAGTTAAAATGAGGTCCAGTTTGAACCCAGCAAGCAATCCATCAGGTCTAGATTGTGAAAAAAATGCAGGGAGCACTCAAATAAAGTGCGAAGTATGACTGTAATGTAAAAGAGTGAGTTCTCCCCCTCTCTAGATGAAAGAAGGAAACTATAACCTTCCAAATATTTAAAAATAACGAAGGGAGTACGAAGTATGATTGTAGTGGATTCTCTCTCCCTCCCAAGTAGATAAAGGGAAGACATCAACTAATATAATAGCAGGTACATATCTTCCAGGAGAAAAAAGCAATTAGCCCAAAAAACAATTTACAAAAACAGGCTAAAATCAGTATGATTCAAAATTACATTAAAAAGGCTAAAATCAGTATGATTCAAAATTACATTAAAAAGGCTAAAATCATGTAACGTTGTACAGTATAAAATTACAGAGAATAAGCTTAAATTCCACAGTGCAAAAACTGCAGAATATATGCTAAAATCACATCCAGTACAAAAAGAAAAGGAAAAAAAGGCCAAAATCATGTGCAGAAATTGGGGAACGATTTTTTAAAATTACAGTTAAAAAGTCCGGCTAAAATCACATAAAGTACAAAATTCGATAAAATGGCCTAAAAACCACATCCAATGTGAAATTCCAGAAATACCATTGAAAACAAACAAACAAATAAAACCTATTTAAAACTGCTTAAAAACTGGGGCCGCCTGCAAAAACTGACAGAAATTTTCAGGCAAAGACAGGCACTGAAGAAAAAGGGTACAGCAATCAAATAAATTCAAGCCTTTTTTTTTTCAATTTAATAGCGTGATTTATCAACAAATGTGAAAAAAGCATAGTTTATGGCATCAAATTTTTAAATGTATATAAGAAACTGTAAAATTTATTATACCAAACACATTGTTAACACAAGATCCAGAGATTCACCAGAAATAATGCACAAGAAAAACCCGACCCACTATTAAAAATTCAACCGAAAACACGAAAATTAAAAGAGAACGATACCAAGAAAATGGAAAATCTTCATTGTTTTTAAACCGCTTGAAACATAGCACTCAGATAAAATAAATTGGCACAAACGAAAGCAGAATTTACCTTGAATTTTCAGTTTTGTTATCCGATTGTGGCACTACATATCGGAATTTTGCTCCGGTCGAAGGTGGAATTTGAAGCAGAAAGCAAGGGAAATCTAATGACAAGATAAAGTTTATACAGGATTTTTTGGGAGAAAAAAAAAAAAAAAAAATCGTTTTCTGGACTCCAAAACTTAATAAAATTCAGCGTGTTGAAACATTTTGTTCAATTAAACTATTGGCGGTCAAATAGATCTGACGGTACGATTTGAACGCGTGTGCGTTGTTGGACGGTTAGATGATAATGATAAGGCGGATGTTTAACTCAATGGTTCAAATTTGGCTCGTGCGCGGGCGTTTACAGCACAAGCATAATTGGAGGAGAGCTTGTGTCGTCGATTTGAGAAGTTTTATGTTGTCGATTTTTGACACGTGGAAAGGAGGCTCGTGGGCAGCACGCGCCTACCCAACTAGCAGATTTTGTTTGTTTGTTTGCTAAAAGCGCACAGGTTGACATTAGGTCGCGATTGAAATTGACGCTCTGTAGCCTGTTTTTATAGTTAAACCCCTTACAAACAACAGCCTGCAAATTCATGGCAAGGACCTTCTGGCCTGAAATCGACGATCAGTAGGTTGTTTTTAGTGCTTTCGTGAGAATTTTAGACAGCTTATCAGATAAGAATAGTTTGTGGGATGTTAAGAATAAAAATTATAAATAAAGAAATAAAATTGTTGAAGAAAAGGTTTTAGATAAGTAGGAGGTATTTTTCCCGCGGCGTGTCAAAATTATGATATTGCTACTCCGGGATTCAACACGTGTAGTTGGGTCCATCATTGTTATGTTTCATAAGTAGTGGTTCACCGGAACCCATCTCTCATGATAACGAATGGTCCGCTTAGCACTCATTGCATCTAGGTGATGCTCACAGAGGTGAAGCACTGGTCTGTCCCGGGAGGTCACCCATCCGGGTACTTCGCCCGACTCAAAAGCGTAAACAACAAGGTTTTCTCCAAGGTTAAGCCGGCAGGTATTACCCATTGCAAAACCTTGACAAAAGCGAACAGGCGATATCGAGATGGGTGACCTCGGGCCGGACCGATGCTTCACCTCTGTGACATCACCTAGATGCAATGAGTGCTGAAGTGGACCGTCTGAATATCATATCAGGCTCTATCATAGCTGGAATCAATAGTTGGCTCCTGCGGTTGAATCTGATAACTATCTGAGACACAGCAAATTTTTATTTTATTTTAAAATCATTTTTTCTAAGGTTTGAGTAGAAATTCTTTGTTTTAGACATTTTTTAAAGCTTGTCTAACTAATTAGTTCAAATGTCATCATGTGCAAAGTATTTCATGATATAATGTCATTCCATCTCTACCATGTTCAATATGTAAAAAAAATTATTGTTTTTACTTCTTTTTTTTGTGGAATCTTCCAAATTTATCTAACTTGTATTTATGTTTGTATAATACAATATTCAATGGAGTTATGAGCATTTTCATTTTTTTAACTTTTTTTGTTCTTATTTAGTTTGTGGTCATGCTCATAAATGGAGTTAAACTCAATCATGTAGTATTCTTTTACCCCTTGGGTTGGTTTCTCAGTTTGTATGATTTAAATTCTTCCCTCACATAATTTTAAACTCCCCCCCACATGAACAGCGGCGAGGCAAATTGGAGCAGAGGTATCACTCGCATTCCCTACTAACACCTAGCCCAGATATGGATCCAAAGCGCGTAGCATCTCTTCGTGTTCAGTGGCCAGCCTTCATGCCCCCCCCCCTCTATATATTGAGGCAATGACATACGATAAAAGCAGGGATAGCACACCATGTGATTAACTTAGCACATCAACATCTCTATGTACAAGGCGGTGCTCACTTAGCAATTAGGCATTCATGTAGGTCAATACCTCACTTATTCGTCCATAGTTTGTTTTTATTCAACATTGTGTGCATTGTTTGCTAAATAGATGAAAGGATTAAGATGGTGCAAGGACCAAGAAATAACAATAGGGGAAAGGACAAGTTTACTATTTTCAAGACTCGCAATTAAAATGAACAATTGAGAGAGGAAAGGAATGTTAAATAATAGAGTCGAAAGATCATTGTATAACAAAAAATGTGATAGAATAAATTGATGCAAAGAACACGTGTCAAATATAGAAATATATCACAAACTAATTATATGGATTATGGAAATTTAATGTCCTTAATTTATTTAACACGTCTCACACTAATATCATTGGTCATCTATTCTCTTCCAAGTTCTCTATTTTCTTTGTACAATTTGAAACGTATATCATAATGACCATTTTTATCAAAAAAAAAATGTTTGTGTCAAGGTTGTTTTCTATAGGACCAACACTATAATCTTGAAATTGCTTGTGTTTTTTTTCGTTCTTTCAATTTATCTCCATTTTCGATAGACAAAACTTCACATCCATAGAACATAACTAATTCTACTTACAATCTAAACAAGACATTAATGATTTTCCAATCCCCTAAATTAATATCTTTACACCTATTTTGAAGAAAATATAACTTTCTACGCATATCACTTAATTAAACTTGTTAATAAAATCTAGCTTAAAATATTATTATTCTAAAACCATATCAAATAAATTCCTCTCGAATATATAAATTATAAATTTCTTATGCTTAAGGGAAAATAATGAGTACATATCAATATCTACAACTTACAAATAAATAGACCCTAGAAACATTTGTAGAAGACTTCTCTTTAGAAGATATCATGTTAATAAAATGGGGTCTATATTTCCCAAGACAATGGTCCTTTCCAAAGTTGAACCATCTTGAATAAAAATACAAACCAACAAAGTGAGAGACTACCAAATGAAATTTATGTAGAACCTAGCAAAAGTATTAGGCCAAAATTGCAATAAAATTAAGCGAGGAAAAACCACATCACCATTCAACAAATTGTGGGAAAATCTCCCTTTAACACCTTGTTCTTGTTGGATCTAACTTTCATGTGACCAACAATTTTTTTAATGAAAAAAACTTCTTGGTTGTAGCATAGAGGTTTCTCAATTTGAATTTTCCATCAAGGATTAAATTAAGAAATTTTTAGAGATATTTATGTGTTCAATGGTCCTAAAATAAAATTGTATTTATGTGGGAGGTGTGTTTTAACTATCTTTTATAGTATTATGATGTTTTCTAATTTACAATTTTAAAGTATAATTATTAATTTTGTTTATATAATTTATATTTAATAATTTATTAGAATATATATTTATGAGAAATAAATTAGATAGTTAAGATGTTGAAAAACATGGATAGTGACCTCATACATTTGAATCTTTAATTTCAATTGTTGCATGAGTAAGGATAGTTTATGTGGTTGGAGGTTATAGCAACAAAGTAATCAAGACCTTGAGAATAGGACCTCAACTAATATAAATTCCTCCATACCAAAAAAATATAGTAAAAAATATAATAATAATTGTTAAAAAAATTAATAGATGTTTTTTACTTTAATAATGTATTAAATATATATTTTTTTTGATTAAAAAAAATTGATTATAAGTATATTAAATATATATGACTATAAGCAATATAAAAGGTAATAATCATGAAAGGTTGAAAAGTGCATCCCTATTAATTTTCTTCATTTATTTTAGATTCATTATACTTAGTGTAATGATCTAGTGTGTGAAGGATATATTTTTTATGAAAGTTGGAATTTTACTTGAGCCTTAAACACTTTCCCCTCTTATCATAGCACAACAATGCTTATCAATGCCATATGATCTTATGTTTTTGTAGGCAAACACAATTCTAAGAAAAATGAATTTTAGGTTCAAAGTGTTGGATTAAGAAAAGGTATCACTACACTCTTCCCAATTGTTTTTGGTTGGATTAAAGGGGACCTCAAGGCCCACTTGGCTACAAACCTATTCGAGAGAGTCTGAATGGTGGATCAATGCTTTAATCCAATATTTTTGTTTGATGTGATGTGATATGATTGACTAATTTTAAATGATACAATGAAATGACTATGTAAACTATGAAAATACAATAGTCTATTATGATTTTTGACAAACTAAGTGTAGATAGACAAAAATGAGATCCAAAAATATAGAGGGAAAACACAGAGAAACCTGGGGTTGAAATTTGGTGCAGAGTTAGCTAGTTTAGGGCATAATACGTACACCCTAGACTATCCTATTTTTTGGGATCTGAAAACATAGGCTTGAGGTCCCTAGTTTGTAGCTTCTATCTTCTGAGAGTTGTTTCCAGAACTTCGCCTATTGATCAAAAATGTAGATTTTGTGACTTGATAATGTCTAGTGCTTGAGTGCATGAATGAACAAATAGCCTTCAATCTTCCTCCAACTCACTTCAAATTTGTAACCTGCACACATAAGAAGAGGGGAAGGTTTGTGCTATATAGGGGTTTTCCTAAGTAAAACCCTATGTTGGTATTCCTACCTCCACAATGACAAATTATGATATAAAAAAGAGCTTATCCTTGGTTGGATAGAGGCTAATGATAAACAAGTACTGAATTGACAACTTGTTGCAACTCACTACTTAGATCCGATCACCATGATGGATTGAATTCACACTCATCATCTTCAAGGATCCATTGTTGCTTGGCTTGAATTGATTTGAAGACCTACACGTGTTAGTGCTCATAAACAAAATGCATGCAAAACATATGAAACACTTACATAACACATGAAATGATGCTTGAATGATGAAATATTGCAAGAATCTTGATAATTATGCTCTTGGCTACCCTTGAATGCTTGATAATGATATTAATTGCTTCCTCACAATTGCTAGTGTTAAAATAGCGAAAATGACTAGGTATTTATATGCAATTCTTCTAATTTCCCAAAAATCAAATATCGATAGCTAACATTTGAAATTGGAAACTCAAATAATAAATTACTGACATTGACATATTCAAATTTGGAGCCAAAAATATAGGTCTAGGGTATAGGGTGCCCTAGACTAGATTCATGCTTTTTAAGGATCAAAAGTGTCGGGGCAAAATATTAAATATATCTAGTTTGATTTCCCATGTTTGATTTTTCAAGAATATTTATAAAATAGGCAATTAATGCATAATTAGGTCCAAGCACATAGGGGGAGCAAAACCTAGTGTGAAATTGTCAAGGGTGACAATTTTCAATGCTACACAAATCTGCATTTCTAGAAATGGAGTTGCATGACAAATTTAAAGTTACAAAAATAGTGATTAGTTTTTCAAGCACAAGATTGAGCTAGAGCATAAAATGGTTGATTTTTATAAACTATTAGAGTGTAGATATAAATATAATTATTGATTACCAAGACAAATTACAATATACAATCTACAACTAAACAATCCCCATAATTTTGAAAACTAAATACATATATCCTTTATATCAATTTAATAATTATTTACATAATTTTTATGTAATATTTTGAAACTCAATTATATTATTGATTACTCAACCTAAATAATAAACTAATTTTATCTATTTAAAAAAAAAAACAATCATTACTTTAAAAATATTTGCTATCATCAACTTTAAATATAGAGTCAAATCAAAATTTCTACATTCTAACATACAACTCATTTAAATGAACAAGATGAACTTTCAATCTAAACTTTATGTCACATTCAAATTAACTTTTAATTTTCAATCTATTATTATAAAATCTGAATAAATTAATAAAAAATAATTTTATTTTTTATTTTTTAACAAATTATAACACGATGAATATATATAGGTAATATAAAAAAAAAATTGTCATGTGACTAAACTACCAAAAAACAGTACATCATAGTTCACACAAGGGAAAAAAGTTGTACTACTTCAGGGAAAACATTGTACTACATAAAATATTATAACTATCATCATTATCCATTTGACAAGTGTCGTAGCCGTCAAATTTGAAGCTGAAGCTATCTGTATGGAAAGGATCTTCACCGTCCAGTTGGCGCAAACAAGTCGCTTAATAGGTGAGAGAATTTTCTTTGTAAAATAAAGCAGGGCTTGTTTTGTTGGCGTAAGGGTTTTGAATTGGTGATTAGAGAATATCACACTTAACACAGGTTAAGTTAGTTCGTCCACCGGGACCTACAGATAAGAAATATTGGTGATTAGATGCTCTGTCATGTCTCGGGTAAGAAATATTGGTGTCTTCAAAGTGGATCAAACTGAAATTATGTGAATGGAGTTGGGTCAACCACCGAAAGATTTTCTTGTCGCTTATAGGATACCTTGTGAATATTATTTGTCTTGTATGATCTACCTACCATAGAATCTAATGTCTTTTAAATTGTAAATATATCAGATTTGTTTTGCAACAATGATATGCACTAAAATATTAAAAATATAAACCAAGATTTTATTAATTGAAAAAGATAAATAAAAATGTTGAGAAAAATAGAGATTTAAGTGGAATCACTATCCCCCATAGAATAATCTATGATGTCATGATGTATAAGTGGATAAGGTCATGATGTATGATAAAAGAAATGTTTCTTTATGAATAAAATAGTGTATAAATGTAGCAATTTTGATCTTTATCTTTGGAGAAGCATGTTAAGGTGATGGTAAAAGTATTTTTTTATGAATTTTGTATAGATATTTTATTGTGAGAATTTTGAGCATTATCATGAAATATATTTAGTGATGTAGTTTTTATAACTTTTGTTGTAGAAGTATTATCTTTAAGTACTTTTCTAAATCTATTGTAATATTTATTTGAGATATAGGGTCAATCATCATATCATCACATGGTGTACCACTTATATTCACTTGTATTTTTTTAGCATCATGTTAGATATCCTTGTTTGTAGCATTGATGTTGTGTAAGCTAGATGTTACCTTAGATCTGTCAACAAAATCAATATGATAATTATACCTAGCATTGGGAGAATCTTCATTGTCCACTTCACTTGATGAGATTCATCATGTTAATGCACAAGGAAGGGATCAATGAATATATTTATATTTTTAATTTAGAAGTGTTACAAATTTGTTTCCATTTCCATTTATACCCTCACCCTAAATCACATCATGGTCAATGAGATCTTGAATCTCGTGTCTTAGTACTATGCACCTACCCCTAGTGTGTCCATGTGTCTGATGATAATCACAAAAGGAACTAACATTGGCATAGAGTGGGACACTTTTAGATTTATCGATTAGGTAGGGATTGAAATTGATGCTTTGTAGCCTATTTTTAAAGTTAAATATCTTATATACAACAACCTCGAAATTGATGGGTTGTTTGTCTTCAAATTTTGAGATCAAGTACTTATGGGCCTAAAATTGACAATCAACAAGTTGTTTTGAGTGTTTTGGAGATAATTTTAGATAGTTTATGAGATTAAAATAGTTTGTGGGATTTTAAGAATAAAGTTTATAAATAAAGAATTAATTTCGTTTAAAAAAATCATATAGTTAAGTTTTAATTTAAATTGTTATTTTTTTAATTTTCGAAGATTCATTTTTATGGTGTAGGTTTTGATTAAAAAAATCTTCTTTAAAAAAAAATGAATATAATAGATATATACATCTTCTCTAGGTTTTCTATGTAGCTACCTAGTTCAAATGTCATTATATGCAAAGCATTCCATGATTTCATGTCAATTGATTTCTATTATGTTCAATATGCAAGAAAGACATTCTTTTTCTACATGTTTTGTAATCTTCCAAATTTATCTATCTTGCATTTATAAGTTAGTATGATCCAATCCTCAATTGAGTTATGAATATTTTCATTTTTTATCTAATTTTTGTTCGTCTATTTCAAGTCATTGCTCATAAATGGTGTTAAAATCAATCATATAGTACTCTTTTTCCTTTTGAGTTATCTTCTTAACATGCATTTAATTTAAACTCTTTGTTCAAATAATTTTTAAACTCTTAATTAGTGACTAGGAATTTATGTAGGTCAATACCCGAGTATTCGTCCATGGTTTGATTTTACTTAACACTTCTCTCATTAATGTATTTGGTTGCCTATCCTCCTTCATGTTCTCTATTTTTCTTTATATAGTATAAGAGATGTATAATAATAGTTACCTCTATCAAGAAACTATATGTTTGTACTAAGATACATTATCTTCCTAATGATAAATTATTGAGTATGATCTAAAATATTGATTCAAAAATATACACAGTTGAATCTAGAAACAATCTTTTAAGTGCTTTAAGATTATTTTGCATAAGACTAACACATTAATTTTAAAATTGTATGTGTTATTAATAAATTTTAAATTGTTTCGATTTTAAATATACTTGAACTTCACACCCATAAAATACTACTAATATCATTAGCAACCTAAACAAAACATTGATAATTTTCTAATCCCATAAATTAATATTTGTACACCTATTTCATAAAAAATAACACTTTCTACCCTTTTAAATCCTCTTTGCCATGCATATTTTTCAATTAAACTTATTAATAAAATCAAATTTTAAATATTAATATTATAAAATTATATCAAGTGAATTCCTTTTGGAATGTGCAAATTATATTTACCTCAGGAAAATAATTAATTGATATAAATATATATAATTGACAAAATGAACAAACCCTATATATTTGAAGAAGATTTTATTTAAATATTTTCTCAATAAAATGGAGTTTATATTTTCCAAGACACTTGTCCTTTCCAAAGTTGAACCACCTTGAAGAAAAGTATAGACCAACAAAGTTGGAGGCTATCAAATGAATTTTATGTGGAATTTAGAAAAAATAATTAAGCCTAAATATTATGTCTAAGTTGCACTAAAATTAAGGAAGGAAAAGTCCCATCACCATTCAATAAGTTGTGGGAAAAGCTCCTTGGCACCTCCTTGTTCTTGTTGGGTCCAAGTTTCATGTGACTACCAATATTTGTATGAGATTTTTTTTTTTTTTTTTTAAATTTTTTTGTGTTGATTGGAGCAAGCTACTTAGCATAGAGGTATCTCAATGTAGAATTTTTTATCACTTAATTCAATAAAAAAAATAGTTAGATGAAAATTTTAAAGGGGTGAATATTCAATATGTCTTTTTATTAAGAAATGTTTAAAAATATATTTTTTTTCTCTTAGTAAATTGCAGTCTAAGGGTTGCACCATATACTATATATTATTAAAAATATATTACATTAATTTGGGTCATAATCCTTTACAATCCAAAAATAGGGAATGACTACATCCTAGTGTTAACCATACGCTAACCCTATATGCCTCTATGGCTACAACATAACACTTTTAAAATTGGGTTCTTTTAGTTGTCATGTTCCTAATCTTGGTAGGAAAATTCATGGAGTCAATCTAGGTCAAAGACTAGCTCCAGGTTGGAAATCCTCTTTAAAAATTTGCATCCCTATCTAGCCTTAGCCCTATGCTACATCAATGTGGTGGAATGAAAGTTCATGAGGAATGGAAGCCACTTGACCACCATTGCCTCTTCCATCACCTATAATATGTCTCTTGGTCAATGAATTCTTACCCCATAGCGAGCCACCCAAATGACCTCCTCCAACCCTCCCAAGTACTTCCTTTTGAACAATAAGAGTGTGAACTCCCTCACCATTTCTTTTTCTTTTCCTAGGTCTAGAAGGGAGGCCACAAACTGGGAGGAAATATCAATGTTCACCTAGTAGCACCAATCATCACTTAGAAAGTCTTCCCCCAAAACCCATTTCATGACCCAAAAAATGAGACCATTGCATTCTTTGAGCACAAGCTTCAGACACAGGTTCGAGATAGTACCCAAAAATGCCACTTGATAATGTGAACTAACCAACCTCATAGGTGTATCCATAGTTAGCAAAGTCAAAACACTCTATAGCTTTTTCCAAATGCAAATCGAATACCACTCATATGGCAATAAATAGTCATTGAGCACACTTAACACATTTAAGCGTGAAGTAAGGTGCATAAACATAATTTCCATCCTCCTTGCTCCCACACACTATAATCTTGTTCTCATGGGAGGGGATTTAATGGAAGGCGGAGCCTGATTAAGCCTATGTACTTCCTTGTCATGTGGCTCGACATTGGCGAGGTGGCATGCCACTTTGAGTTTGCCACCACCTACCATGATTAATCACCATACTTACCTTGAGCTTCCCACAATCATCCTTATTACAAGATGCAAATCTTCATTTCCAAGAACGTATATGCGACACAATAGATTAATTAATACCTTTCCTACTCATTATGCCAATGATATGGCTTTGTCAATGGCCACATTGTCCAAAATTTTGGCTTCAAGTTTGTCTTCTTTATAGACGTGCCCCATCGTGAATTCATCAAAACCCTTTAGTAATCTACAACATTTTCCTAACAACTTATTGAGTTTCGAATTAATTGCTTGTCCTCTATGGATTTCATTAATTATTATGAGAGATTCACCTTCCACTGCAAGTTTCTTTATTCCCAACCTTAATCCCTTGCCTAGGTGATGCCAAAGGGTAGCTAAAACTGCTTCATAGTTTGTCCCCTCGAGCAAAGGAATGCTCAAGTTTATATTACTTGACCCTTGCATTTTTGAAGATACAACCCACGCTAGACACTCCCAAATTATGTCGCAATGCATTGCCAAAGTTTAATTTAACCCAATCTTCTTTTGGAGGAAGCCAAGCCACTTTTTCCCTAGCTGAATTAACTGAGGACACCCCATGAACATATAGGGTTTTTAAAGATATTTATGTGTTTGATAGGTCTACCTTTTAAATTTAAAAATTATATATGGGGTGTATTTTAATTATCTTTTTTAGTATTATGTTGTTTTTTATTTATAATTTTAAAGTATAATTATCAATTTTATTTAAATTTATATAATTTATATTTAATAATTTATTACAATGTATGTGTAGACACCTAAAATATTCCCTAAACGTACTCCCCTTCATCCAGTAATAATCGATCGATATCATCTCCTAGTTTAATCCCCTTCACCTTAGGCCTTACATACTTAATTAAATAATCATATTATTTAATTAATCCCCTTTTCCATCACCTCATAATAAATTGATAAGTAATTACCATTTTCCACCTATTATCCATCTCACACATGGTTAAAATAATTAAATAATAATATTATATAATTTAATCATATATTCCCTCAACACATTCCAAGAATAAAAGGTGTCTAAGAACACTTATTCTCATGGTCCCATTATTCTCTCAACACAATCAATGAATATAGCCTTCTTAGGTGCACATGTGCCTTATTTCCCTCATGCTCACAACCACTTGCTAAATTTAGTAATTTAATCTTATCCATTCACAATCTAACAACCTTCATCTCCACCCTTCATCCTCTCATTGATCCTAGGGAAATCCTCTCAACCATCCTCCACCATTGATCACATCATTAGATCTTGATTGTCCATTCCCCCTTCCAAAAGTCTATACATTCAAGCACTATTTCCTTCATTCCACATCAATTATCATTTATGAGCCTAAGTACATGCTATAAAAAATAGGTATCTTCAAAGAAAAGGAGCATCCACATTCCAACCAATCAAGGAGAAAATCATTCAACAATGGAGGTTTTGATAATTTATTTACTTTGTTTGTTTGATGTTATGTTTTGTTGATCTCTTTTGTGAGCTCTATCTAGAGGTTTTGCTTGGTTTGAAGTAGGAACTTGAATGCTTGTTTATTTCTATTTTGCATTTCAAATCTTTGGCATTACATTTTATGACTCTATTGGGGAATATGAACCCTTATCTAACTCCATTTTATGCATTTGTTCTTTATTATGGTTTCTAAGTAATTGGTTTTGCAAGATTTTCAATGGATTTCAAGTATTGACTTTTTATATGTACATCCAAGACTAAAACAGACTACACTATTACGTCAAGAACAACTGAGAAATAAAGTTTGAAATAAAACACTTAGTACTTTATTGATGAACTATTTTGAGGTGCTTGTAGGTTTATTTTAAAGTATATTTGTACAAAATTTCTTACAACTATACGAAAACTGTACAATGAACATATAGTTCATACTATATAGATAGTCATATTACTATATAAGAGAAAAAAAAAAAGAGAACAAAAGTATGCATAGTCTTAGGTTTTTCAAATAGATATAGTGGTTTTTCGCTATTCGATACATACACACACACATAGATTTTGAAAATTTTAAGTATATACTCATAATATATACCTTGTGTCCAATAGATATGCATATTCACAAGGAAAATACATAGGTAGCCAAAACATACATAGTATATATTCATAGAGGAATTCATGGTATATACAAAGCCTCGATGCATATACACACTTGACAAGGTGAAGAATTGGGAGATAAAAACTCATTTAAATTTTATGTTGAACTTTGTCATTTATTTATGTTCTTTTGAGCAAGGGCTCAATCAACAATTAAACTCCATTTGGTAAGTCTTTTACATCTAGTCACTACATCTACTTTAAAGTTGATTTGATAAGTTTGTCATGTTTGATTGAATTACAGTTGATAAACCTTAGAAATTTGGGGTTCTCTCAACACTTTATGAGCTTTACTTTGTTGATCCTTCAAATTTGGGGTGTGGTAATTCATAGGAAGATTAAATATAGTTTAACTTTTATTTTAAATCCATAAATCTCTATTATAAACCATTTTCCAATTAATTTTAAGGTTTGGGGTTCATCAAGGGTTTAGTCTTGGATTCTTGTACCGAAGAGCCCTTTGGTAATATGAGTGACCAAGAGCCAAGGTTGAAGCTAAGATTTAGGTCACATTGGTCTTTAGCCTGTGGTCCCATCTAGTCCACAAGGGGCTTAAATTTATCCCATAGGCCCCTTGTGCTTAGAGTTTGGTCACTTGGTCAACTAGGGACTAGCCAAAAGGGGCTTAAGCCCTAATCCTTACACCATCATTTTCTGTAAAATGCACCTGCATGCTAAATCACAATAAAATTTTCATTTCTAATCGAATTTTCAAAAACTTATAGCCGTTGGAAAGTTGATTAGAAGATGCCCATTATGATTAAATTATTTTATAAAAAAATTTCTCCAAAATTTAGGTACATAATAGTTCAAACCTAGTTTTTTATTTTGAAACTTCAATTCACCATAACTTTTGTGTTTTTTATTTTTTTTGGTGATTTTTTTTAAATTATCAAACAAATCCAAAGAATCTATATTTTTATTTATTTTCTATATGATTAATTAGTTTATTTTATTTTTGACTAACTTTCGTGTGTAGGTATTCTTTGTGCATCCAAATATTCTATCTTGTAAACTACTAACATAAGTGGTTTTGCAAGATGTTTCATTGAACATATTGATTATAGACCTCCTTTTTTATATGATTTATCTTATTTATTTGTTCTCACATTGGAATTGGGTAAACATTTGCATTCACACTTTGATTTGGGTTAATAATTTACATGTGTCTTTTATACCCCAAGAACACTTACATATGCTCACATCTTGTACCTTAGGATGATCATGAGGATAAAAAATAAGTGTTGTCTTGTTTTAATTTTAGGGAGCGTATGTGGGGATTTCATCACCCCAAGGGACAACCTCAACTCTAGTGTTCTAATGGATTATAAATAGTAGGGAATAAATTGAAAGACACACCTCTTGGAAGTGATGATTTTGTCATTTGGGTCAAGTCCCCAAGAAATTTATACCTTGGGGAAGTGAAGGAGAAGGGTGGGTTACCCTCTTCTCCCATCTATTTAAATTTATCACACTTTCAAATTCACAGATTAGGTCTCATGTACCCTGTCATATTTATAGGATTCCCTAGATAAGCCTTGTATAGCCCAGGTTAAGACCTTTTGTTTGTTTCTTAGTGTGGTGCAAGGTTCAATATTGAAGTTACTCACCATGTACCTCTCTAAGTAGAGATAGAAACTCTTTGGGAAAAGAGTAGAAAAACTCCAAAGAAAGGGAAAATGTGAGTTCTTGTGCCACTGGATCTCTATCTATTAACTCTTGAAAGATATTTTCCTTGCACTATCTTGAGGTACTTGTCACATAAAATTGCACCCTATTGAACAAGAGTCCAGTGTTCTAATGACATAATGGAAATGACCTCAAGGTGTGGGACCTTGCAAGATGAGGTCAAGTCTCTAGAGAAGGCCAACTTCCTTTTTCAAACCAAGTGCAAATGTGTTGGCCTAACCCAACACATGAAAGTCTTAATGCTAACCTACTCTAACAGATCACATGGAAAAAGGAGTAGAAGGAGACATGAAATGTGAAAGAAGGTGATGCATCAAATTTAGAGTGTGTTTCTTCCTGCTTCTAAACAACATAATACATCAATAAATCTGCTAAACACATACTCAAACATGAAGGTAAAAGGATTTTACTCGAACATGCAAGAGACAACAATGATAATACTTGAACTTTATTAACATAAAAGCTTAGAATCAATCTTTACAATGGAAGAATACAAAAAATGCAATGTCTGCAATAGAAAAACCCTAGAGAAGCCAAAGGAAGAACCCTTCAAAAAGATACAATCATTACCTTTATAGTTTAGGCATAACTGAGGTTTGAATTTGAAACCTTAACCCTAACCTAACTAGGGTTGCAGGAAGATGAATTCGATCAAATTTAAAAATGATCTAAATTGCTCCCATTACAAAGCAACATAACTAGCCATAAAGGCTTTGACAACTCGAACTGTTGGGAAATTGTGTCTCAACATTGCAATTATATAATATGGTTATTGTTTTATTTTATGCAAAAGGCATATTTCCTATATATATATTTATAATAATATTAAAAGTTTACAATAGATCATATGTTCTTTTCTAAAAGACATTGTCTTAAATTGACTATTACAAGCATATTTGCATCACCACAAACTTGCAAAACAGACCAAAAACTTAGGCCTAAATACCCTGATAAAACTTTCAAAGAACTTGTGCCCACTATTACCATTTGAAACTTTCAACTTTCACCAAAAAACTTTAGATTTCATCATACAATCCACTAGTATTTAAAAAACTAACCAGTATACCCATATAATTATTCAATCTCCATCTATACTAGATAATCATTTTCATCTTGATCCTCTTCTAACTTGCCAACATCTTGCTCCTCATCTAAAATGCCAACAACAGAGGCAAGCAACAAATTGTTGATATTAGGCCCACCGATATTTTGAATACCTTGTGTCTGGACATGGACACCTTGCTCTTCCCCATTGAAACATCCCACAAACTAACCTAGGTTGATAGAAGACTCACAAATATTGTGACCACCCATTTTCTGAAAATGAACATCATGCTCTTCCACAACAAAACTTTCCATAAATTGGCCCTATAGCAACTCATTGAGATTGAATTCAGTGGCAATACGAGCACCCAACGACTGGAAGTGAAAACCCATTGGTTGTGCATTTACCTTTGCCATTACCCAAAAATTTTGATCACTCGTCGACTGGGTTTCTTCTATAATTTCCTGATCAACTTGGAAACCCAAAAGTTGACCACTTTCCTCTTCAATTTCTTGTTCAGAATGAACACCCATAGGCTAATGAAGATTATTCACATCTGAAAGCACTTGTGATTGACAAGACGTGGGCGTTGGAGGTTCATGAACATACGTGAGGAGCACCAAAATGGCATGAGCTTTCTCCCTTGCTTTGTCAACAAAATCAAGAGCAAACCCCCATGCATAACTTCTAAGAACATTTAGCATGAAACTTGAATTTTGCAAAGACGAACTCTTGTTAATTGCAATAAACAATTTAATTTATCTAACCTCAAGGAGGTTAGGGGAAAATTACATTCCTATACCCTAGGTCAGTAGAGCATGAACTGATACACAATATAACTAACCCTTTCCTTTTCCCACTATGAAGTGGAGCCAAACCTATGACCTCAAGGAATGCAAACCCCAAGCCCTGGCCAACATTGCAATGTTGAGACACAATTTCCAAATAATATATATATATATATATATCCTAGTTACACTAATAGGTGTAATATACAATGGCATCAAGGGGGGAGAGTGGGATGTGTGTAAACAAAATTTTTATTAACTTTTTCAGGAAACTTCTAAAATGGTTGACATACATTAAATAAATTATACATTGTAAATCTAGATTGTTGATTATTAGGTTTCAAATCTAATGGTGAATATTTTTTTGGCCTTTCTTGCCCTCAAATGTAACTCTATTTTATGAGGGCATTGTATTATGACTACGGTAGAGGGACGGTTATGTATTCTGAGAGTTTGATAGTAGTCATGTTGTCTCTTGATCTTTGAGTGGTGATACTCATGTGAGAAGCTTGCTTTGCAAGTATATTGTAATCTTTGTGATTTACTGAATAATATATGGGGTAGCTTTTGGAGTGTGGGGTTTTTCTCCTGAAAGGGTTTCCCCCAGTAAATCACTATGTTGTGGTATGCATGATAGTTTTGTTTATTTCTATTTAAATTTTTGTAACTATTAAAGATCTGTAAAATTTTTGCATTATTCTCCTCTCAAGATAGTGTAGGAAGTTGTTTTGCTACCTTAGCTTCCTTACAAGTGGTATCAGAGCTTGATCACCTTTGGTTTCAGTTTGGGTTGTTGGGTTTTTTGAACTAATCTAGATTTGAGTGGGAGCTTGTGAAGAATATACTTTGTGATCTTGTTGTAGGAATTTTTAGATGGCAAGTTCATCAGGGAGAATAGAGGTGGAGAAATTTTCTAGAAATAATTTTGAAATGTGGAAGTTGAAGATGGAGGATTTGTTGATAGATCGAGATTTGTGGGATGTTGTTGATGATAATGTTTCAAGGCATGTAGATCCTACTCATGATGCTCAATATGATGTTATGGACCATAAAGCCAAGGCTCTAATTAGATTGTGTTTGGTAGATTATGTTTTAATTAATGTCCATGAGGAAACCTCTGCACAAAAACTATGGAAGAATCTTGGTGAGATGTATCAGGCCAAATATTTAGTGAACAAGATTCTCTTAGGGAATAAGTTGTATTCCTTGAGAATGGAAGAAAGTGGACAAATCACAAACCACCTAGAAGCATTCAATATGATGATGGCTTAATTGGCATTGGTTGGTGTCAAAATGGATGAGGAGGAGAAATTTCAGATCTTGCTTTGTTCTTTGCCTGATTTGTGAGATTCTCTTGTTATGGCTATTGGGAGTACACTTCTATTATTTTGAAGGCTAAAGATGTGGTGGATTCTTTTCTTTCTGAAGAGATGAGGAGGAAGGTATCCATCACTGTCAAGGAGGCCCTAAATGTTTGTGGAGGACCTAAGGAAAAAGGCAAGAAGAATGAGAAGTGTGAGAAATCCAAGTCCAGGGGGAGATCTAAATATCCCGGAAAGTCCAAAGTTATTTGTTGGAACTGCAGTAAGCCTGGACATGTTCATAAGGAATGAAAAGAAGAAAAGAAGAAGAAGAAAAAGAAATTTGATTATGATTCTGAGTCTGAGAAGGAAGATGGTGACACATTCATTATAGCTTTGGTAACTCGTGCAGGTAATGATGCATGGTTAATTGAATCAGGTGCATCTTTTCATATGACCTTTAATAGAGATTAGTTTTCTGATATGACGAATTTGATGGAGGTAAGGTGTACTTGGGTGATGATTCTCATTTAGACATTGTTGGTCATGGTAAAGTTAAAATCATATTTCTTGGTGATAGAATAAAAATGATTAATAGTGTGTTACATATCCTTGGATTAGCATGAAATCTATTATTTGTGACCAAACTAATATATGTGGGTGTGTAGGTAGTATTTTTTGATGCAGGATGCAAGATGGTTAGAGGTGCTATGGTGATTGCTAGAGGCTTTAAATATGGCACATTGTATAAGCTTGATGCATGCATTGTTGAGTGCAATATTCTTTTGTGAAAATAAATTTTGTGGAAGAAGTGAGGGTTTCACCTTCAACAGATGGTCATGGCTTTTGGGTACCCAAGGGTGCTCTTTCTTCTAATACAAAGTTACCTATCTAGAGAAACTATGTTATGGCACCAAAGACTTGGACAAATTGGAGAAAAGGGTCTAATGAACTTGAAAAATAAAAACCTTGTTGAAGGTTTGTTTGATTGTGTGATATCCAAATGTTTTACCTATTCCAAACAACTAAAATGCAATGGAAAAACACAAAGAAACACCTCAAGATTAGCCTAAGAAATTTGCTAATGCAAAGAGAAAAAGTGTTAGATGATGACAAATGGTTATACCTTCTCTTTCTAGCAGAAACTGCTTGGTTGGCCCTTGATTTTAGATTACTTTGTATGCTCCTTTGATGGCTCTTGATGTGGCTAAATGCAAGATTTAACAATATGCTTGGATGCAAATGCAAATAGATGAACTTGATGGCTAGATGAGTGCACAAAGTGGCAGCATTTAGTTGCAAAATGGCTAAGTGTTAGAAATTCCTTAGAGGAGGGGGTATTTATAGATAAGCTTGAATTCTCTAGAGAATTCAATGGTTGAGATTTATCCAACAAGGCCAAGATGAAGGGCTAATGTGAGTTGAGGACTCACAAGCCCTCACATCTTGACATGTGGATTGTGAAGTGGCTAAGGGTGAGATGATGTGTAGGTGATGTGGAAGGGAGGTACATTATGTGGAGGAAGGACAAGTACCTTCCAAGTACCTTGGGGAGTGAGAAAATTTCCTCAAAAAGGAACTTCTTGTCCCCAAGTGAGTGAAAAATACATTTAAAGAATTTTGGAATTCCTCAAAAATCTCCATGGGAAAAAAGAAAGTGGTTGGAGAAATAAAATTCACATTCCTAGGAGAATCTAATGGATAAGAGATGGTCTCCAAAAAGGTGGGAATTGGTCACATGTGCATGAGGTGACAAGTCAAATATTCTAGAAGCCTTAGAAGGATAAAATGTGAATTAAAAATTCACATGGGGAGGAGAGAGACCTAGGATGAATAAAAGTGAATTAAAAATTCACATAGGAAAGAGGGTCAATGCCAAGAAAGGAAAATGGAAAGATTGACTAAAAAGTGGTGCTAAAAGTGGCTAATGACTTTGATTAAAGTTGTGCAAATACTTGATTATGATAATTAATGGAAGATTAGAGACAAGTGGTAAATGTAGGAGGATGTGACATGAATCCTTGATTAAGAGGATGCACATCCTAATTATGAATTAATTAAATTAATCCAAATTAGAGATGGATTATGGAGGATGTGACAAGGAGAGAGAAAAGAAGAATTTTAAATTGATTTTAATTCAAAAAGATTAAAATGACTAAATTAAATAAATTGATGTATTTATTTAATTTATAGAGGAAAAAGGTACCAGATAAAGTGTTTAATTGTTAAATTAAATACTTTAAAAACCTTATGTGGGAAGTGTAATATTAATTAAATAAATTAATATTGATAGAATGGATGAATAAAGAGGTAAATTTGATCATTCGAGAGTGATCAAATTTGGGTGTCTACATTTTGCCCCTCTTCGAAATATTGTTAGAATAATAGTGTTTTGAAGAAAAATAAAATGTCGGTGATGAAGAAAGTGGTAGGGCCTGATGCCCCAACATGAAATAGGTTGAATGAGTTGCCCAAGCGGAGGAAAAAGGAGAGGGATGCCCAAGTGACTGCCTCGAAGGGATGGAGGGAAAATGATAGGGTATGCCCCCTCGAGAGGGCAGTTGGGGAAGAAAAAGGGGGCCCCAGATGACTTCTCGATAGAAAGAAATGGAAGACACCATTGGATAGAGTTCAAAAAATTAAGCAATTTTGACTTTTTAATGGAGTCGATTGGACGCACGGTTTGCAAATGGCGGCTCCAGGAAAGAAGGGGATTAGTGGGGGAAAAAAAAGGTTAAATAAAAGGTAAAAAATACCTTTTTTTAAAAAAAGGGGGGGGAAAGAAGGGTTAAAAGGTAATTTGAAGAATTACCTTGTCTCATTGTTACTGTAGCAATTGAGAGAAAAGGAGAGAAGAGGAAGAGGAGAAGGAGCAACGATGTCGCAGGATTATGATTCAGAGATCATTCATTGGGCGGATGAGGTACAGAGACACCATACCCACTTCGCGGTGCCCTGCCAGGTGTGTAATAAAAGCCCTCTAGTGTACTTTAAATATTTAACATGTTTTAAAATAGTTAAATAAAAATGTAAAATGTGGGTTTTGTTGGCAGGGTGGAATAAAAAAATGGGTAGTTTTTAGTTGGGTGAAAAAAATGGAGGAAAGGGGGGATTTAGGAGGGGGGGATAGGGTGGCCAGGAGGCATGTTCAACCCAAACTAAGGTAGATCCACCACATAGTGGGGTAGATCTGCCTCGGTCTAGGGCAGAGTCGCCCCGACATGGGGCAGGCTCGCCCCGGCCAAGGGCGGCGTCACCCTGACTTGGGGCGGGCTCACCCCGACCGAGGGTGGAGTCACCCCGTCCTGGGGTGGGCTCACCACGACCGAGGGTGAAGTCGCCCCAAGTCAGGGCAGATTTTCCCCCACCTGGGGTGGATGCACCCCAAGGCAGGGCAAGTTCGTCCCAACCTGGGGCAGAGTCGCCTCGAAGCGAGCGGGGGCCTACCCTGACCTGGGGCGAACACACCTCAGTTCAGGGCGGGCTCGCCTTGACCTGGGGTGGGCTCGCCCCGGAGCGAGCGCAGGCCTGCCTCGGCCTGGGGCAGACTCGCCCCGACCTAGGGTGGAGTCGCCCCAACTTAGGGTGGGCTTGCCCCATCCCAGGGCAGAGTTTCCCTAAGCCGAGGTGGATCCACCCCAATTTGGGGTAGGTTCGCCCCTACCTAGGGCAGAGCTGCCTCAATTGGGGGCGGAGTCACCCCGACTTAGGGCAGATTCACCTCGGCATGGGGGGCTCAACTGCCTAGGTCAAAAGAACAAGATTGCTCGGATGAGGGAAAAAATGAGGATAAAAGACGAAGAGAAAAGACTTAAAGACAAGAGGGAAGCAAGAGATGTTCCGGGGCTGGGAATATGGTATATTGATAATCAGGTGGTGTGGATGCAGGGTTTTGTGCGGTTTCAGACACATGAGTGACGGTCAGAGGTATTGACAGTGATCGTAGGAGCCATGACTGACGTTGATCACGTGACGTTAGAGCATGCAGGTTTATTGGACTTTCTACAAGTATAGGTGATTAGGGCAGATCGAGCGATGCTGATAGCCTTTATAGAGAGATGGAGCTCAGAGACATCAACATTTCATCTACCGATGGGGGAGATGATGGTGGCATTGGAGGATGTATGGCACATCCTAAAGCTATCGATAGGGGAGATATTGGTTAGTGATGTGGTATCGAGAGGGGTTGAGTTAGATCACACTATGACGGTGTTATTTGGGCGCGACGACCTACCTCTACAGGGTTAGCAGTTGGATCTAGATAGATGCTTGACAGTGGGGGTACCACCTCTGCCTTTATTTTTAGGTGGTCTGATAAGTGGGATATTGTTACCAGATCGTAGTAGGCAGTTCTACAGTCTTCGGTACATGGAGGCGATTCGACATATTGTCGAGTGACGTGAGGGATAGATCTCGTAGGATACCTGTGTCTTAGCATAGTTGTACATGGATATGCATATGATTTGCTACCGGAATACAGTGAGTTTGACACACACGAACCTTCTACAGGTGTGGGCATGGAAGCATATTATGGTGACTAGACCTATTATAGTTAAGGAGGGAGATGAGAATGATAGGGAGCCAGTGGCATGGGGGTATGGAGAGGTAAGGGGCTGGATTTTTCGATATAGGAGGTCGGGAGATATGGAGGGATGGAGGAGGATGATGGATTATTTGTAGGAGAGAGACATATTATGGCGGCTATATATGTATCGAAACTTCAGGGGATGAAGGGAGGAGGGGGAGAGGCAAAGAGGGTATTTTATGAGCCAGTGTGTCCTGATTGGGAGTCTGTTGTGCATAGTGGAGATGCATCGACCAGACAGGGTGGTGAGACAGTTTAGGCTGACACAAGATATTTCGGCTGTGCCAATCAGGTTTCGTTGACTCACTAGAGAGCGACCATGGGGGCCCATGTTTAGACCGAGGGAGGCAAGAGTGGCATGGGTGGCAACAGTGCAGGTACCCTACCCCAGGAGATGTGTTGGAGTGGGACGCAGGAGTGTACGATATGACCGGGGTTGTAACCACCAATGCGAGGGTTACCCTGGTGCTATTTAGGGCTGTAGGATTTGGGATCAGGATGAGAGCCGAGGGGAAAGAGATAGGAGGAGACAGGCATAGAGGGGAGGGGAGGGGATGGAGGCAGTGGGATAGCCAACGAGGAGGAGGAGACAACAGAGGAGGGCTAGGGCGGAGGTGGATGTAGCAGGATTCATGGATGAGAGAGAGGCAGTACAATGAGAGAGTGGGATAGGCCTGGAGCCAAATGCAGGAGGACAAGATGAGTCAGGGGTGGAGATGATACACACAATGGAGGGTGGACCTGTTCACCAGACTGGTATAGGAGGTAGGGTACAACAAAGGAGAGTGTTGGTACAAGCTGAGCAGGGGGAGTGGGGAGAGGATGGACAACAAGATGGAGGCCAGGAGGAGATGGGCGAGGGTATCGAGAGGAATGGTGGGAGGCAGTGAGGAGGTATAGACCATGATAGAAGGAGGATGGGGCCGGTGGACCATGAGGATGGGCAGAGAGGAGATTGAGGCAGTCAATTAGGGAGGATGGAAGTAGGAGATGATAGAGGGGGGGAAAATTGTGGCAAGGCAGGGGCTTCCTATTGTAGAGATAGGGGAGAGTGAGGATGAGGAGCAGCCGAAGATAAGAGAGCTGAGGAGACTGATAAGAGTGGGGAGGCATAGTTAGCCGCGGAGAGTTCAGGTTTGCCCTACTGTGGAGGACTTGGAGGTTCAGCAGGAGCAGGAGGGTAGGGGGGACGATGATGCTATGGAGGTAGATGGAGATGTTCTGGATATGGATATTTGGGATGTAGAGCCATTGGCAGTGGTTCCTATCATTACCTCAGGAGATCCTATTGCTCAATCGAGGGACACGGCGGGGAGGATTCAGAGTACAAATTAGAGGTTGAGGGTAGCGGAGGCAGAGGTGATTAGATTTAGAGTCGAGCTATCAAGAGTACCAGTAGCAGGTCAGAGAGATTATGGACTTATGCTTGACCTCTTAACCACACAGGTAGAGGTGATGGGGAGGGAGAGAGAGAGACTGTAGGCTATCATACAGGGGATACAAGATGAGTTGGTTGCTATCAATTGGGACCGTGACAGACTATAGGTAGAGACTGTTATATTATAGGCCAGGGGGACTCAGAGGGGATGATAGAGCATGTGTTAGCAGACAGTGGTCAGCAAGTGGATGATCTCCGACAGGAGCGAGATGAGCTACATGACAGAGTGCATTGTTTAGAGCAGATAATTGGAGACATGGAGTTGATGTAGGAGAGAGAGAGGTAGGCGATGTAGTAGACCTATATTATGCATGTAGAGAGAGATATAGCACAGGCGCAGGTACAGGCGGTGGAGGCAGAGAGGGATATGGTGCAGGTGTGGGTTCAAGTGCTGCAGAGTGAGAGAGAGTTGGCAGAGGCATAGATACAGTCTCTCCAGTGGAGGAGAGAGGAGGTAGTTTCAGAGCTATCATCACTGCAAAGAGAGTGAGATGTCATAGTTTTGAGGGTTCAGGAGCTTTAGAGGGACAGGGATGGAGCGGTGGCTTTGTCACAGGCCGCATAGAGGGAGAGAGATGCTATAGAGATACAGATGCATACGCTGCTGGGAGAGTGGGATGCAACAGTGGTTTAGTTACAGGCCGCACAGAGGGAGAGAGATGCTACAAAGATACAGATGTAGACGATGCAGGGAGAGTGGGATGCGGCAATGGCTCAGTGGTAGTTAGTGCAAGTTAGTGATGTGATAGGGACAAATACACAAGGGTTACAAGGGGAGAGGGATGCACCAGTGGCTAGGGTAGTGGCTGCCGAGGAGATGAGAGATCGGGTTCAGGCATAGATGGCGTAGTTACGACTATCCCAGGAGGCCTGGGAGCAAGAGAGGAGAGTGATCATGAGAGATCGGGATAGATATCGTCAGGAGTAGAATTCCACTCAGGTTCAGGTTGTTGAGCGAGAGGAGAATGTGAGGGAGGTAGGATTTTGGATGGCTGTGTATTACCATGCAGTTCCAGACCCGGCACAACGGATATTCCAGTATGTTCGACAGACACCACAGATACCAGTGCCATCCCAGTCATTGGGGACACGGACCCGAGGTTATAGTAATTCACTGGGTGTTACACCAAGAAGGAGATCAATACCTGATTCACCACAGAGATCAGATGTGGGTAGCTCATTCGGGAGGTGATAGGTTATTGAGTTTTTGATAGATGCAAGGTGGAGCATGTAGTACTTATCGACAAAGATCAAAGATGCTCTACATCTCTAGATTTTGTACCTTATTTGATGATGTATGAGGGCTATGTGATGGATACATGATAGATTTTGATGTATGATGGACATATAACGTACATTGTATTATTTTGATTATGATATGGGACAATCCTTATTGACACTATGTAGTATGTTTCCCTTTGTGATGGGTGATTCAGTTTATGTATGCACATGTATATGATGTTTCCTATTTATGTAGATGGATACTTTGGTTTATTTATGCTCATGTTTATGATACTACATGCTTATGTGGATGTATGAGGGTATGATACTTCATGCCTATGTGGATGTATGAGTATATGATGCTTCATGCCTATGTGGATGTATGAGTTGATTTATTTATGCACATGTTTATGAGATGATAATGGATGATTGAGTTTATGTATTTGTGGAATATGGATGATTGTATTAATGCATATATTCACATGGTGATATGATGTATGCATATGTTATATCTATGATAACTTATGTGTATGGATTCCTAGTTGATTTATTGACATGTATGTATACGTGTATGATGGATTTTGTATGAATATTTTATATATATAGGATGTGATGTATTATGATTTTGACACTTTGTGATGCAGGTGGCCATGCATGCGTGGATCTATCATGTTGTGATGTAGGTGGTGATGTATGTGTGGTTAATAGGATGAACCTAATATGTGATAATGCTCTTGCAATTTGTAGTGAATGAAAGAAAATAACCCATGGTCATAAGCGTCAATAAGAACTGACATGATAATGGAAGATGGGTATGTAGTGATTGTGAAAAATGGGTGTAATTTGTCACCTGTCAAAACTTTTAGTATCCTAAGAAGAATGGGAGAGAGTGGGATAAAGTATTTGCACAACCAAAATCATAGGGTGAATGCAATGCAACAGATGATGAAATGCAATCCTAATATGAGTTGCCATCTTTGGAGCATTGATTTTTGCTATAGCATAAGACGCCAGATACCCTGGCATGTAAGACCAAGGTGAGTTGGCATCCAATGCATGAAACGAACACAAAAAACTGAAAGGCTACCCCAACACCCCAAGGTCATGATGACCTTGGTTAGGCCCGGTATTGGGATAACCACAAACACACAAGGATGCCCCAGCATAACACAAGACCTCAGGGATCTTGATGGGTACTACGTGGGACAACTAAGAAGACAACAACAAAGAAAAGACCAAGATAAGCCCCTATGTAGACGATTCAAAGCACACCATGATATGATGGATCAAGGTGACCATGACAAGTGTTGATAGTGAGCTCAAATGATAAATAAATTCCAAAACATCAAAAGATCACAATTAATTACAAAACATCCTTTGTTTTAGGATCAAGGGGATGGATGGGATTGATGAGGTCTGCTAGGAAGGATGCATCCTGTTGAGACCGATGATGGATACTAAACTAGAATGACCCAATTTGATGCTAGATGTTTTTCATTAACCAAATCTTCTGATAATAGGGGATTTTATTTGAGAATAACAAGCTAGACAAGGACACAGACTGACATTATCCTATAGACCTAGGGGCTCGGGGGCCGATAAAAGATTAGCCTTGCCTACATGAAAGCGCAAAACCATCATAGTTCATGAAAAGACCATGGATAAAGCGGAAAGAGGACGGTGAAGACAGATGATAGATGACCAACTCATGATGGTCAGAATACCCCGAGGGTAAATCAAATGATTAGCCTTGCCTATGTGACAGCGCAGGGGCAACATAGTTCGACCAAGGACTAGAAAAACCAACGTAACAAGATGAGATCTAGATGGAGACCGACACAATGGATGATCCTATGTGATGACATAGACCGACCAATGAGGGGACGAACGACATAAGCTTAGGGTGGGATACCAAAAAGCTCAGGATGAGGGACAGCCTAAGCAGATCATCAAATGCTCAATCAAAATATACTAAGCAGTCAAGAATGGGATGGGTGAGGATGATAGTGTGGATGAAAGCATAAAATGACTAGGATGCCTAGTAGATAATGATTAAGCCCTCTACGAGTGACACCTGTTACCAGGTTTTCACCACTTGTACTTATCCAAGGCGCCACCAACAGGTGGTTTTCACCATAGGAGGAATTTATTTCTCTTTACTATTTTTGGACTTTTCTGATTTTTTGATCAGGTGGGATTGCTAAGCAGACTTAGGTGTAGAACTTCTTCAAATGCATGATATTGATGGGTTCTTCAAGGGGATCTCCTTCAAGAGTAGTCAACCTGTATGCCCCAGATCCATATTTGGCGGCTATGACATAAGGCCCCAACCAGTTTGCCTCAAATTTTCCTTTCTTGTCTCGGTCTTGCTGAGTACGCTGATTCTCTTTAAGGACAAGATCGCCCACCTGGAACTGACGGGGATGAACTTTTTTATTGTAATTATGTTTGAGGTGGTTTTGGTATGCTTGTAGATGATCATAGGCTTTGATTCTTTGTTCATCAAGTAACTCCAGTTGTGCAAGCCATGCAACATGAGTATCCTCCTCCCTGATAAGATTCTTCAGAGAAGTCCTTAGTGATGGGAGCTCAACTTCAATTAGAAAGACGACTTCGACACCATACACTAAAGAATAGGGGGTGGCACCTATAAGGGTGTGAATGGATGTGCGATATACCCAGAGGGTGGGATGAATATGGAGGTGCCAATCTCGACTAGTGTTATTGACAACCTTTTTGAGGATGCGGATAAGGGTCTTGTTGGTTGCTTCTGCCTGACCATTGCCCTGGGGGTAATAAGGTGTTGACCAACGATGTTGGATATGAAAGGTGTCGTAGAGGTGTTTCATGGCTTGGTTTTTGAAGGTTTTTCCGTGATCGGAGAGGATGGTGGATGGGATACCATATCTGCAGAGAATATGGTAAAGGATGAACTTTGAGATTTGAATACCGGTGATCTGTGAGAGTGGTATTGCTTCCACCCACTTAGTGAAGTATTCATTGGTGGTAATTATGAATGTATGGCCGTCAGATGATGGTGGGTAAATATTTCCAATCAATTCGAAACCCCATTGAGAGAATGACCACAGTGCTAGGAGGGGATGAAGATCCTGTGCTGGAGCATGAATTAAATCTGCATGTTGTTGAAAGGGAAGGCATTTCTTCACAAATTCACAAGCATCATGTTCTAGTGTGGGCCAGTAATACCCTGCTTAGAGAATCCTTTTGGAAAAAGCCATACCATTTGAGTGAGCCCCACAAATACCACTATGTACTTCCGTTAGTGCAGTGTGAGCCTCAGTCTCATTTAGACATCTAAGGAGGATTCCATCATACCCGCGATGATAAAGCATATCACCGATGATAATGTATCAGGAAGAGCGATGAATGAAAGATTTGCGTTGATTATGTGTAAGATCTGGGGGTAGAATATTATCATGGAGATAGGTGTATATGTCCTAGTACCAGGTGGAAGCGGGACCCACGATATCGCACACCATGTCAGTTTCAGGAATATCATATACTGGGATTAAAATTTGTTCTACAAGGAACTCACATTCCGTCTGATCTTTGGGCATGTCAATCAGGGAGCTGATAGTGGCCATTGCATCAGCTGCTTTATTCTATACCCTAGGAATTTGGTCAAATTATATAAAGGTGAAATATTTCTTGAAATCATCCACCATGCACTTGTAGGGTAATAGCTTATCATCTTTTGTTAGGAACTCATCATTAACTTGCTTAATGACTAGCAAGGAATCACCAAAGACTTTCAAATGAGTTATGTGCCACTACTTTGCAATTCAGAGGTCGGTGAGGAGGGCTTCGTATTCTGCCATATTGTTGGTACACGGGAATGCTATCCTGAATGATTTTGAAATGTAGTCACCTTGAGGGGTAACTAATAAAATTCCTGTGCCTGATCCATTATGAGTATTGGAACCGTCGAAATACAGTGTCCAAGCTGGGGCTTCTGTAATTGTGTAAACTTCTTCATCTGGGAATTCAGTGTCTAGAGGGTAAGCATCTACTAATGGTGCCTCAGCCAACTGATCAGCTATTACTTGTCCCTTTATGGATTTTCGCTTCACATACTCTATGCCAAATTCACTTAGGAGCATGACCCACTTGGCCATGCGACCAGTTAGAGTGGTTTTGGATAACATATATTTTAGTGGATCAATCTTAGCAATTAATTTGACCGGATGGCTGAGCATGTAATGTCAGAGTTTTTGTGTGCTGAAGACTACTGCGAGACATGCCTTTTCCATGGGAGAGTAGTTTAATTCATAGCCCACCAATGTCCGACTGATGTAGTAGATTGCTCTTTCTCTTGATAACTCATCATGTTGTGCCAACAATGCCCCTAGTGTGACTAAAGTGGCAGAGATATACAACAAGAGGGGTTTCCCTGGGATAGCTAGCATCAAGATCGGTAGATGAGCTAGGTATTCTTTGATCTTATCTAAACCTGTATGACACTGTTGGTTCCATCCGAAGGTGGAGTCTTTCTTCAGAAGATGAGTGAATGGCTGACACTTATCCGCGAGCTGGGCTATGAACCAACAAATGGATTGCATCTTCCCTTGGAGGCTTCTTAACTACTTCAGATTGCGTGGGGGTGGCATGTCTAGAATAGCTTTTACCTTGGTGGGATCAACTTCAATACCTCTTCGAGAGACTATAAAACCCATCAGTTTTCCTTATGTAACACCGAAGACACACTTTTTTGGATTTAGTCATAACTTGTAATGTTCCAACCGTTCAAAGATCTTTTTCAGGATGGTAGGATGTTCTGCTCGGATTCTGGATTTTCCTAACAATTCATCGACATAATCCTCCATGATGATATGGAAGAGGTCATGGAAGATGACCGTCATCGCCCTTTGATATGTTGCCCCTGCATTTTTGAGACCAAAGGGCATAACATTGTAACAGAAGGTACCCCAAGGTGTTGTGAAAGCGGTCTTATGTTGGTCCTCAGGGGAAATTCAGATCTGATTATAACTAGAGAAACCATCCATAAGGGATAACATCTCATGTCCTACTGTGAGGTTGACCAACATATCAATATTAGGTAGAGGGAAGTCATCTTTTGGGAAGGCCTTGTTAAGATCTTTGAAGTCTGTGCAGATCCGTATGTCTCCATTTGGTTTGGCAACTGGTACTATATTGGAGATCCACTCAAAGTAGTCAATTGGTCTAATAAAACCTGCATCTAGTAATTTTTCCAATTCCTTCTTGACTAATAAGGCTACCTATGGGTGCATCTTGCAGAGTTTCTATTTGACAGGCTTGGCATCAGGGCGAACGTCTAGATGATGAACCACTAAGGTGGGATCTAAGCCTGGCATGTCTAAATATGACCAAGCAAAGTTAATGATTCCTTCTTGGAGTAGCTGCACGATGACTGGATACTCTTGCTCTGAAAGTGACTTAGCTACATAGGTGATCTTAGGATTTTCAGTAGTACCCAGATTAACTTCTCCAGTCTCTTTGATTAGAATGGATGATCAAGTAGATAACTGAGTTCCCATAAGGGGAAGATGAACATCTCCATCCTCTAGCACCTCTTCGAGGTTTTTGCCATCAGATGCGTCCTTTAATTTTATTTTTTCACGGTTAGGAAGTGCCTTAGGGAAGTTTTCACTAGATGACCGCTTTTTATTTTTCTTATTCTTATTTTTGCAACTGGAGTGTTCATCCTCCCCCAATCCCATGAGGTTGACATATGTATCCGTAGACATATTGATGGGTGTGCTGTCATGTAGGTCCCAATCAATAAGCTCAGGGTGATGAAGGGATAGGCTAATGGTACAGACGAATAGGCATTCGAACATGGATGACATGTCAGTGTGATCGACGTCATCATATGCACGTATGATGGATTCCTCCTTGGGCATGTATTCCAATGAGCCATCATCCACGACAACACTATTGGAAGTATTAGACGATGTTGCAGGGCCTTTCTTCTTTTTGTCGTATCTAATGCCTATGTTCTTTGGTAGCTTTGATGTATCAATAGGTTGCAACCACCCTTGTTCTTCTTTACCTAGACCCCTGCCTTGGTAGTTATACTTCTCTGCAAACTTAGCTAACCACGGATATGCTTCTTGAAAGTATTCCTTTAGAGGAGGATCTAGTTGGAGTTCTTCTCGGTATACCCATTGACTTATATCCTCTTCTGGTGCAACTATCTTGATACTAGGGGACCTGAAAGTGGTGGTGGGGATGCTTTTAACATTGAAGGTGATGGTCTTGTCTTCTTTTGGAGTAGCATGTGAAGGTTGACCATAATCATGTGGTGATGGTGGCATGGTTGCTACATTAAGAGCAGTGTGCATTTTGTATTCACCACACCCCTTGTCAATGATCTGGACTTTGGTGACTGAAGGATTGGTGGTGGAGGATGGAGTGGTTGTCGTAGTGGAGGGTGGATTAGAGGATGATGACTGAGATGCCCCCATGGATGGAGATATGAGCGGGGGTCTTCCCCAAGTGATCAAGGATGTTGTACTGAGAGTTTATAGGAGTTGATTGAGTGGATGTGGGGGCTGTCAGGATAGTAATGCGGGATCGTTGCGTAGTAACAACACATTGGGGATTTTTGGCTTTGACATGTATCATAGATACACGGGGTTCTACTTGCTCAATGTAATGGAAAATGCCATCATAATTGAGGGGTACATTTTTATACCTTATATTATTTGTGTTGTTGTCTTGGGGATTCCTGTCGGAGGTGCTTGTGCCTTGATTATGGTTTGGAAAGGAATTTTGATATATCTGTAATTGAGCATTGGATGACAAAGCTTGGCTAGTGTCAATTTTGATATCTCCTCGATCAATATGATCTTGGACATAGTTTTTGAGACCTTGACACTTATTCAAAGTGTGTCCTTTGATTTTATGGAACTCACAATATTCATTTTCCCTAAACCATGCAGGCTTAGGTTTGGATTTGTCAAGTGGCTTGGTGACAGGATATGTGATCAGGTAGTTGATTTGTAACAACTTATTGAAGACGACACTAAAGGGTTCGCCTAATTGAGCATACCGATGTTTAGCATTCCCCTGACTATTCCAGTTTGGCTGTTGAGGAGGACGAGGTGCCCCCTATGGTATGGATATGGCGTTAGGTACGAATGGTTGTCTTTGGGATGTATTAGCCACTTGGACATGTTTAGTATTAGTGATGCCATCATTCATTGCATTCTTGTTCTTGTTCCAAAAATGTGGCTTATCCCCAAACGACCTTTCTTTATCATGGTTGTGTATCTTGATGTGTCCTTTGGCAACAAGGACACGTTCAAGGATGGGTCCCTTTTCTACTATCTCCGTGAAAGTGGTGACAAAATGTAACATAAAATTATGAGCCATGTTGGGATGAGAGTTCTCCCTAAGATGGTGACCATGTCCTTCTCTTTTAGAGGGGTTTTCATTTGGCTTGCCAGTGCATGCCACCTTTGAAGGTAGCTAGTAAAGGTTTCCCCCTCACGTTGTTTTTCTTTGAGGGGATCTAAGGTGTTAGTGTCCTTCTCCAAATTGAAGGAGAAGTAGGAGACAAATTTTTCTGATAGGTCCGCAAAATATTTTATGGACCCTCTTTCAAGAGTCATGAACCACTCTAGGGAATTTCCTGTTAGGCTTCATGGGAACAGGCGCAAGAGATAGTTGTCATTGTACATAACCTCTTGACACTAGGAGTAAAACTCCTGCAAGTGGGCCTTAGGATCTTTGTTCTCCCTGTATTTGTCAAACTTTGGCATTTCAAAATGTTTAGGGAAGGGGATCAATGAGATGGAGGGATTGAATGGATATGGGCATATGTCTTCGAATTTGAATGATTGTTTTCCAGCCCTAGCTTGAAGATCCTTCAAAGTGGCTTTGATTTCCAACAAATATGAGTTGGCCGGTGGTGGGTTGGAGGGATATGGATGATAGGACGATAAAGAATCTTGCTGAGAGAGCATCAAATTGTTGAGGTACGGATTTTGGTAGTGGGATGATGACATCCCTTGCTAGTAGGCCGAAGGACTTTGTTGGTATGGGGGTTGTTGTTGTGGGAGATAGTATGGATTTGTTGGATAAAAGTGTGAGGTAGGATATTGAGGAGCTTGGATGGGATGTTGTGGATTGGTTTGTTGGTGTTGAAGGTATTGTTATGATTGTTGGGAGGCCACATAGGGTGGTTGTTGATGGAATTGCTGTTGATTATGATAGTAATAGTGCTGAGGAGGTTGTTGTGATGTCAACTGCGTGGGCCGAGATGGGATGTTGTGTTGTGGTTGAGCCTATGGACATAAAATGGATGCGAGTAACGGGGATATGGTCTGAGCGATAGGTTAGGATGGATTGCCTTACGATTGGTATGGTGGTTGTTGTGAAGAAACCAAAGCGTTATGCAAGGGTTGTTGCTGATGAGATGGTTGAGATAGTGTAGAGGCATTTTGTAAAGGGGGTTGTTGGGTACCACCTGGAACATTCAGTTGGGATGTGCCTTGTGGAGGTAATTGAGGCGGAAGGTTGGACTGATGAAGCTGTTGAGATGTATATGAAAGTGATGGTAGATTTGTGGCCCCAGGAGGTGGAAGCAATGTGGTAAATGGGGTGCCCCTAGTGTTGACAAGAGGTTGATTCGAAAGAGGTGGTGCTGTTAGCATTAATGGCACAGGTTGTGGAACATTTTGTGGCATACCATAGGCGAAAGGATTATTGGGATCAGGCACTTGAGGACCCCCCATAACTGAGATTGGAGCGTGTGGGGGGTAGTTAACATGATAAAGTACAACATTGCAAAATTTAGGTTGATGCCAACCCTCAATTGGAGGAACATTGGGGATGTATGCGCCTTCTAGTGTATTTTGTGAACCTTGGGGTATATTAGATGTGGAGCTCCTATATTTGGATAAGTCAACACCTGATGGAGGTTTGACACCCTTTTCAATTAGGTGGGCCAATATTTCTTCCCCATGTTTTTCAAACAAACGGTCAGTCATTTGTACATTGGTAGGATTAATGAAATGTTCCTCAAGCGTGAGTTCAGGTTGATTAGCCATACTCTCTTCACCATGTGGTGAGTTGTTCTGATTTTTGGTGTTGGAGTGTGATGAAGTGCCATTATGAGGATCTTGTGGGATGTTGTTAGAATCTTGAGCAACATTCGCGCCATTGGTAGGATTTGTGTTGTTATTAAGATCTTGAGACATGTTTGCTTGGGAATTTTGACCTTGTTGTTGTGCCATTTGTTTCTTAACTTGTGACCTAGTTTGAATGGGCATACAAATGTGCTATGGGTGGATTATAAAGATGTCTTTGATGAATGATTTGATTGTGATTGGATGAGATGGGATTTAAATCAAATTTTGTTTGGATAGATTGGATTGGATTGGATTTTGATTGGATCAGATTTTGATTGGATAGATTGGATTGGATTGGATTGGATTTTGATTGGATAGATTGAATTGGATTGGATTGTTAAGATTGATAGGATTGTGTTGATTGAACGAATGTGATTTGATTGATTAGTTAATTGGATAAGCGTGACTAATTTGATCAAATGATTGGGTTTGATAGATTTAGATGATTGGATGGGTATGATTAGATGATGAAAGATGTGAGGGACCCTGAATTTAGTCAAAGAAAGTTACCCTTAGTGACCTAGAGCATTGATTGATTAAGTGGATGATCACGGCACCGAATCCACCTCAAGATATAAATAGATTGATTTGGGCCGAGGATGATAACTTATGACACCAATTTCACCTCAAGATGGAAGTAAATTGATTTGGGTCAAAGTTAATGACTAATAATCAAATTCAAGTGCTAAGGTCAATTTGGGTAACCACTTTTTAACACAAGGTTAAGGCGATTTGATTATGAGTGGTGTTTATGAGGTATGAGTTTGGTGATGTAAATGGTAAAATTTTGATGAATCAAGTTCACTAGGTGATGATATGGGCTTTCAAATAGATTATTAAAAAATTTAAAATGAGCGAATGGATTGAGGATGTTTGGGGAGAATAAATGGAGATTTAGAATGGTTAAACAGGGGTTTTAGGGGGCTAAATGGAGGCTTGGGATGATTAGATAAAGGTTGGGAATGATTAAATGATGGTTTAGAGGCTAAACGGATCCAAATAGGGTGATTTCAGTTGTTCAGGAGGGAAAATTCACCCCTCTGCAGTAACTAGAAGGGCGTAGTTTCCCTTCTGCAGTAAATCAGAGGGTGCAGTCGCCCTTCTGCAGTAAAACAGAGGGCACAGTTGCCCTTCTACAGTGAACAGGGACTTGGTTTGATGAAAATGATTATGGCAAGGACTTTAAAATGACAATAATAAGGCCAATT
Source organism: Sequoia sempervirens (assembly GCA_007258455.2). Lineage (NCBI taxonomy): Eukaryota > Viridiplantae > Streptophyta > Pinopsida > Cupressales > Cupressaceae > Sequoia > Sequoia sempervirens. Next base: position 45,404 of record VDFB02133169.1, on the reverse strand, counting down.
TGTCAAAAAGTTTACTGGTTTCTCACAAGAAAATACTTTCAAGCAAATACGATCCTATGACAAGTGTTAAGGGTATGGCCAATGAGGTCTTAATCTAGGATGCACAAGGTGTCTAGGGAGTCCTCAATATACTCTCGGTATGTGAGGCACAATCGTGAACACCAGCCCGTCACAAGCATGAGTCAGGAGCCCCAGCGAGATACTGAAGGGCTCATACCAACTCTTCACGTCTATCTAGGTATCACCCTAGCTTCGATGCTCCGCCAATTACGACGTGACTAGATTGGGGTACAACTTTCGCTCTCCCCCCTTTGTATACCCCACTGGTATGCGTGGTTGGAATCGTCCCTTGTGGTGATGAAATCCCCAAGCAGGTCCCAATAGAAAGAAAGCACTAATCGTTTCCAACTACTCCCCAGGCTCACACGAAGTGCAAGGGGAAAGTGAAAACAAACTAATGCCCCCTTTGGGTAACACAAAAAGATAGACACAACAAGCAATGAATATTACTCCCCCTAATTAAACTATGTTCTTAGATTAACGAAAACAACAAGGATAGTTTTAAAAATATGAGCAAATGGATAGCCCTGCAAGCAAATGTTAGTTGTTTTATCTCGCATTCTTTGTCAATTACACAAGAATATGCTGCAAAATGTTAGTAAAAATACAAATAACCTTGCAAGAAACAAGGCCAGGGGGTGAGTATATGAAAACAACAAAAAATAGGAGCAAAAATGAAGCTAAAATGGTCGTTTTACCTTTCAAAATGTGTTGTTTTGGGGCATATTCACCCTTTTGTAGTGCTGACAAGAGCGCACAGTCACCCTTCTGTAGTGACCAGGAAGGCATAGTGCGCCTGCTCTTCTGCAGTGACCAGGAGGGTGTAGTCACCCTTTTGCAGTAAAATGTTAGCACAAAAATTTCAACCAAGGGGCGTAGTTGCCCTTCTACAGAAAAAAAGTGTTAGCATAGAAAGTTCAACCAGGGGGCGTAGTCGCCCTTCTACAGAAAATCTTAATATAGAAAGTTCAGCCAAGGGGGCATAGTCGCCCTTCTATAGAAAAAGTTAATACAGAAAGTTTAGCCAAGGGGGCATAGTCACCCTCCTACAGAAAAGTGTTAGCACAGAAAGTTCAACCAGGGGGCGTAGTCGCCCTTCTGCAGAAAACATTAATACATAAAGTTCAGCCAAGGGGGCGTAGCTGCCCTTCTACAGAAAATCTTAATACAAAAGGTTCAACCAAGGGGGCATAGTCGCCCTTCTGTAGAAAAGTGTTAGCACAAAATTTTCAACCAAGGGGGGCGTAGTCACCCTTCTGCAGAAAATGTTAATACAAAAAGTTCAGCCAAGGGGGCATAGTCGCCCTTCTGTAGAAAAAATTAATACAAAAAGTTTAGCCAAGGGGGTGTAGTCGCCCTTCTGTAGAAAATGTTAATACAGAAAGTTCAGCCAAGAGGGCATAGTTGCCCTTCTACAGAAAATGTTAATACAAAAAGTTCAGCCAAGGGGGCGTAGTCACCCTTCTATAGAAAACGTTAATACAGAAAGTTCAGCTAAGGGGGCGTAGTCACCCTTCTGTAGAAAATGTTAGTAAGCTAAAAAATTCAGACAAGGGTGTAGTTTCCTTTCTGTAGAAAAACAAAGGGCGTAGTCGCCCTCCTGCAGTCACCAGGAGGGCACTAGGAGGGCGCAGTCACCCTTCTGCAGTCACCAGGAGGGCACAATCACCCTTTTGCGACATATTTCTTCTCTTTCTAGCAGAAAATTCTTGGTTGGACCTTGATTTTAGATTACTTTGTATGCTCCTTTGATGGCTCTTGATGTGGCTAAATGCAAGATTTAACAATATGCTTGGATGCAAATGCAAATAGATGAAATTGATGGCTAGATGAGTGCACAAAGTGGCAGCATTTAGTTGCAAAATGGCTAAGTGTTAGAAATCCCTTAGAGGAGGGGGTATTTATAGATAAACTTGAATTCTCTAGAGAATTCAATGGTTTAGATTTATCCAACAAGGCCAAGATGAAGGGCTAAGGTGAGTTGAGGACTCACAAGCCCTCACATCTTGACATGTGGATTGTGAAGTGGCTAAGGGTGAGATGATATGTAGGTGATGTGGAAGGGAGGTACATGATGTGGAGGAAGGACAAGTACCTTCCTAGTACCTTGGGGAGTGAGAAAATTTCCTCAAAAAGGAACTTCTTGTCCCCAAGTGAGAGTGAAAAAGACATTTTAAAATTTTTGGAATTCCTCAAAAATCTCCATGGGAAAAGAGAAAGTGGCTGGAGAAATAAATATGAATTAAAAATTCACATTCCTAGGAGAATCTAATGGATAAGAGAGGGTCTCCAAAACGGTGGGAATTGGTCACATGTGCATGAGGTGACAAGTCAAATATTCTAGAAGCCTTGGAAGGATAAAATGTGAATTAAAAATTCACATGGGGAGGAGAGAGACCTAGGATGAATACAAGTGAATTAAAAATTCACATAGGAAAGAGGGTCAATGCCAAGAAAGGAAAATGGAAAGATTGACTAAAAAGTGGTGCTAAAAGTGGCTAATGACTTTGATTAAAATTGTGCAAATACTTGATTATGATAATTAATGGAAGATTAGAGACAAGTGGCAAATGTAGGAGGATGTGACATTAATCCTTGATTAAGAGGATGCACATCCTAATTATGAATTAATTAAATTAATCCAAATTAGAGATGGATTATGGAGGATGTGACAAGGAGAGAAAAAAAGAATTTTAAATTGATTTTAATTCAAAAAGATTAAAATGACTAAATTAAATAAATTGATGTATTTATTTAATTTAGAGAGGAAAAAGGTACCAGATAAAGTGTTTAATTGTTAAATTAACTACTTTAAGAACCTTATGTGGGAAGTGTAATATTAATTAAATTAATTAATATTGACCAAATGGATGAATAAAGAGGTAAATTTGATCATATGGGAGTGATCAAATTTGGGTGTCTATAGATTGTAATCTTGAATTTGATTTTTGTGAGCATTACATTTATGGAAAACAAAACTGCATTCAGTTTTACTCGATTTCTCATAAATCTTGTGGTGTATTGGATCTTATTCATTCTAATGTTTTTGGTTCTATAGATGTTCCTTCGATTGGTAAATCCACATATTATGTTTCATTCATTGATGATTATAGTAGAAGGACATGGGTATATTTTCTAAAGAGTAAATCTAAAGTTTTCAGTCGATTTAAAGAATTTAAAGCAGTGATTGAGTTGTAGATTGGAAAGAAAATAATTTTTTTAAGGACTGATAATGGCAGTGAATTTTTCTCTAATGATTTTGATAGATTATATAAAGATGTGGTATTCATAGACAAAAGACAACTCCATATTCTCCACAACAAAATGGAGTTGCAAAAAGAATGAACAAGACACTAATGGAGAAGGATAGGAGTATGTTAAGTGGTGCTAGCCTAGAACAAAGGTTTTGGGTTGAAGTTGTTGCCACTGTCTATTACTTGATTAAATGGTCTCCTACATCACTTCTTGTTGATAAGATGCCTATAGAGGCATGGTCGGGTCACAAGCCTTCATTAAGACATCTTATATTTTTTGGTTGTGAGGCATATGCACATGTACGAAAGGAGAAATGAACAAAGTTGGAGAACAAGGCTGTGACATGTATCTTCATCAAATATAGTTATAGTGTGAAAGGATACAAGATTTGGAAACCTATTGCACAAAAGGTAATTTATAGTAGATGCATTATTTTTAAGGAAAATAAGCCTTCTTATGTTACATTGCAGCCAAAACAAAGTAAACAGGAAGATGTGATTCAATTTCCTTCTACACCTAATAAAATTGAATTGAAGCCCAAGGATAGACAAGAAGTTGAGGAGAGCTCATCTAGCTCTAGATCTTTAGAAGAGGAGGAAGAACCTCCAACTCAACTTGTTTGTAGGCCTACAAGGAATAGACAACTACCTGAAAGGTATATACCTGATGATTGGAGATGTATTTTTTCTTTGAATACTAACATGGATGAACCCAAATTTGTAGAAGAGGCATTAGGTATGAATGATGCAAAATCATGGAAGATTACTATGGATGAAGAAATGGCATCTTTGAAAAATAATGATACATGGTATCTTGTACCATTTCCCGAAGGATGGAAACCCATTGGTTGCAAATGGGTGTTCAAGAAAAAGATTGGTTTAGATGGAGGTATTAAGAAGTACAAGGAAAGGTTGGTTGCGAAAGGTTACTCTCAAGTTGAGGGTGTTGATTATGGTGAGATATTATCTCTTATTGTAAAAATGACATCCATTAGATTTTTGTTTTCTATTGTTGTTGCTTATGATTTAGAGATTGAAAAACTGGATGTGAAAACTGCTTTCCTTCATGGTGACTTGGAGGAGGATATTTATATGACACAACCAAAGCACTGCATGGTGAAAAGTAAAAGTAAGTTGGTTTGCAAATTGAAGAAATGTTTGTATGGCTTAAAAAAAAGTCCTAGGATGTGGTACCCAAAATTTGATACATATGTGTTGAGTTTGGGATTTGAGTGATCTAAATCAGATCATTGTGTTTATTATAAAATTGATGGTGATCATTTCTTGTTTATTGCATTATATGTTGATGATATGTTATTTATTGGCAAAGGGAAATGTATGATTTCAAAACTGAAATCTCAACTTGCTGCTAAATTTGAAATGAAAGATCTTGGTGCAACTAGGCACATTCTTGGGATGGAAATTAAAAGAGATAGAGTGAATAGAAAGCTATGGCTTGGCCAAAGTAAGTATGTCAATTCAATTTTACAAAGATTTAACATGTAGGATTGTAGACCATTGTGTGTTCTTATTTCAGTTGAAACAAAGTTATCTATTTCAGATTGTCCAATATCTCCATTAGAGATGGAAGACATGAGCAGAGTGCCTTACCAAAGTACAGTTGGAAGTTTGATGTATGTTATGGTTTGTACTAGACCAAATATTGCCTAAGCAGTGGGAGATCTTTCTAGATATATGTATAATCCTAGTAGAGTTCAGTGGGATGCAGTTAAAAGTGTCTTCAGATATTTGTGTGATACCTCATATTATTCCTTATGTTATCATAGTAATGTGATTGAAGACGAGATTTCCCTTGATATTCAAGGTTATGTGGATTTAGACTGGGTAGGTGATATTGATAGAAAATGATCCACCAGTGCTTATGTGTTTACATTATTCAGTGGTGTAATCAATTGGATGAGTAAGCGATAGGTTGTGGTTGCTTTGTCCATTACTAAAAAAAAGTATATGGTAGATACTCATGCTTGTAAAGGAGCCATTTGTCTTAAGATGATGTTTTCAGATATTGGAATAAAAAAAGGTGCAGTGACAACTTATTGCGATAGTCAAAATGTGATATGTCTAGCCAAGAACCCAACATTTCATGACAAGACCAAGCACATTGATGTATAGTATCATTTTGTTTGAAATATGGTCGAAGATGGCAGGGTGAAGCTGGTTAAGGTAGGACTTTGATGAATGTTGTTGATTCTTTAACTAAGCCTATGAGCACAGAGAATTTCAGATGGTGTTCAGAGACTATGGGCCTTTTGGGCCCTAGCAATTAAGAGACAATGTTTACTCCCTCCCATTGCTATTGCAATGTGTTCAACAAGTGGGATATTTTTTTGGGAAATTGTGTCTCAACCTTGCAATTATATAATGGATATTGTTGATAGGATATATATATATATGTATTTCCTAGTTACACCAATAGGTGTAATATATAATGGCATCAAGGGGGAGAGTGGGATGTGTGTAAATAATTTTTTGTTAACTTTTTCAATAAACTTCTCAAATGACCGACATACATTAAATAAATGATACATTGTAAATCTAGACAATTAATTATTAGGTTTTAGATCTAATGGTGGATATTTTGTTGGTCTTTCTTTCCCTAGAATGTAACTCTATTTTATGAGGGTGTTGTATTATGACTGCGGTAGAGAGATGGTGATGTATTATGAGAGTCTAATAGTAGTCATGTTGTCTCTTGATCTTTGAGTGTTGATACTCCTGTGAGAAGCTTGCTCTACAAGTAAATTGTAATCTCTGTGATTTACTGAATAATGTATTGGATGGCTTTTGGAGTGTGAGGTTTTTCTCCTAGAAGGGTTTTCCCCATGTAAATCATTGTGTCATGGTATGCATGATATTTATGTTTAAGTTTCTGTAACTATTAAATATTTGTAATTTTTTTTTATTATTATCCTCTAAAGATTAGTGTAGGAAGTTGTTTCACTACCTTAGCTTCCTGACATAAACAAGCCCTAGAACAATGACTCATATGAATGTGGGGATGGGGATTCATGAAATCTATAGAAAAATATTAGACCAACATAACTTGACAAGAGAAAATAGTGTGTACAACACCTCAAGGAGTAATGAAACTAACCAACAATCAATACAGCCTTGAAAAAGCATGAAAATTCAATCCATAGTCGATCATATTTGATTCGACAGCTAAGGATGTCGCTGAACAATAACTTTTGTAAATCTACCATGAAAAGGATCAATTGATTGTTGAAGTTTGAATAATGGCCATTGGATTGGAGATGGACGATTGAGATCAAATCTCCAAGTGAACTTTAAAGCATGATCATTGATCGTAGGAAAATTAAGATCAATGGCTATCACATACCTTCAATACATTGCTCATCCCTTTAAGAGAACAAGACATTAATCTGCAATGCATTGGAGGTCAGCGATGCAATGAAAAATTTCCACCTATCCTTCAAATATTCCTTTATTTATATCTTCATCGCTCATCACAGAAAGGCTCCATACTTTATGTTTCCAAACCGCGATGTGAAGAACCCTCGTGATGATGGTTAGATGCTTGCCTTCAAATCTGAATCATTGACACTCCCATCATGACAAATACAACCATTGTGAAAAGCACTTGGGTGACATCAATCACAACAACAATGTGAATGATGCGTTTGATGAATGTTAGATCTTCTCCATTGAATCTGAGTCATTGAAACCATTCAAAGCAAAAAAAAAACTTAGGCCCACCAAGACACCTATCACCTACCCGCTATCCTACTAGGCTCAACTCAAGACCCACCATATCATCACGAGATAGTGGGAAATTGCCACTTGTCTATCTTGATTTCATACAATTTTTCATTGAAATGTCAAAGGGACTGCAAAACAACTCCCTCTGATATCGTATTGTATCCTCGATGAAGAGATCTTGCTGCCCATCGCACATCACACAAGCCACTCCACTTCCTTTCTTCACAACAATGATATGAAGCAAGGTTGCAATGCCACCTTAACCATTGGATGTTCATTATTTAATCTCAACCCCTTATCGCTCATTGCAGAAAGGCACCCATTGATAAAATGTAAAGATGTGATGTGAAGAGTCCCTCTGATGGTGAGAATATTTGTCAAAATATTCTCCCATTAGCCATCACATATCACTAGAAATGTTTCAAGGTTCAAAAATGTATCAGCGATTGAAAGAGTCCATGTGATGCGAAGGGACATGTAAGCTATCGCACGTCATGGAAGTGAATATAAAGGAAAAAATATTATAGCGATAAGTGATGCAAAGGAAACAAGTTCATCACTCATCGTGAAAATGAAGCTGATGAACATTAAGGTTTCAATGATGGGTGATACAATGACCTAAGCGGTGGAAATAGCATGTTCCTTAAAGTTGTTCATAAAGAAGGGGTTGCATAGGTAAAATGAAGAATGGGAAAATTAACGCTTTTAACTTAGGGATGCAAGACTAACTAGGTGCAAAAGGTCAACATGATTTTATAACAAAGTGCACGCAAGGCTCATGGGTTTAGGGTTTAAGCACATAAGGGTTTTGAAAGCCCTATCTTGCAAGTTCAGAACCCTAATCAGACACAATTGAGGATTTTCAAAACCTCAAAGACCCAAATTTATCAAAAAAATCATGGATTTCAATAGGATGCACACAAAGAATCTCTTTGATAAGATATAAATGATGTGCATCCAAGGGTGACATAAAATATGTCAACATTTTTGGTGATTTATGTGGGATGATTTCCTACTAATCATTGAATCCAGGGGCTGTATTAGTCCATTGGGCATAGAGTCATGAAAGGGGATCTACAAAATTGGGCCTCCCAAGGGAAAAACAAAACATGTGCAAGCATGCACTTATTTAATGCTGGAAAACTAGAACATACATTCCCTTAAGGAGAATGCAAGGTTTGCAAAAGCACTTATGGAAATTTTTTTTACAATATGTATATGAAAACTCAAAACTTATTAAAAATAAGGTTTGAGATGAATCCCATTTATTGAGATCGGGAGAATCTCACCATCCAACCTAGAAAGATGGAATGCATTGGCCTCCTTGCAGCTAGTGATGACATATGGACCACTCCAAATGCCATCAAAATTGGAATGTATTCCATCTTTAGCTCTGTTTGCATCCCATTTCAACACTAGATCTCCCTCTTGGAACACTCTATGAATCACCTTTGTGTCAAAATTCCTTTTGACCCATGCTTGATGTGTTTCCATGACTTGCATAGATTTTTTCCTTGTCTCCTTCAGTTCCAAGAGCTTAGCCAACCTTACTGCCATAGCATCATTTTCTTCTAAATCCAATTGATATTCCAACTCAAGGGAAGGAAACTCCAATGATAATGGTAACCTTGCTTCCCTTCCATAAATTATCATGAAAGGAGAACTACCAATCTCTCTTTTATTTGACTTGAGTGGAGTTAAATGTTGGAGGATGGGCTAATGAAGATTAGAAGATGGATAAAGTTAATTAATCAAGGATTAATTAACTTAATGAGGTTTAGGGAATTTTGAAGGAATATGAATAAAGGTGAGTTTTATTTAAATAAATGTAGATTTATTTAATTATAGATGATGGATAAAGGTAATGGGGAAATTAATTAAATAAATAATGGATATTTAATTAATTATTGAGATAAGGGAATTAGGTTAAATTAATTAAATAAATAACAAGTATTTATTTAATTCAATATTATTTTAGGTGTCTACATTTTTCCCTTCTTTGAGATGATGTTGCAACTAAGAGAAGTAACATCATTTCAAAGAAGAATAAAATATAGTGGGTAGGAAAGGGATAAGGACTAGTGGCATAATTCCCTAGTCACTAGTGAGGATGATGAAGGATGACAAGGAGGCAGTGATATGCCCCCTCGAGAGGACATGCAGGTTCAAAGAACATGGGTGTGCTCTTGAAATGGATAAGAATACTAGGGGATGAAGGATGGAAGGATGAACTAAATAAGGATGGATGGGAGAAGATAAGGATGATGAAGATGTGGATGGAGAGGGAGGATGGATGATCATCATGCCAAAATGACAAGAGCAACCTAGATTTGATATTGTACTTGAAATTATGCACCAAGCTATAAGGAACCAAGATGACAATGTGCCAAGTAAGTGATAAAAAAGGTCAAGTGCAAACATATGCCTTATAGTTCCATGATATGGAAGACCATGATGCCCCTGTGGAAATAGAGTGCAAAATACAATGATAAGTACACACAATGATAATACTCACAAGCAACAATCAAGCATGCACATAAACCAAAGAAAACAAGGACTATGCTCCAAGTCAAGCTAAACATTGATTGATGGGTGGATTGATGGATTGGTGGTGATGATGATAAGGATAGAAAGGTTAATGATAAGAACCATGCATACCCCAAGGATTGTGTTGTTAATGATAAGAAAAACACTTAGATTTCAAATGATACATCCCTATGATGATAATGGATTAAAGTGGATCAATGGATTATCAGTTGATTTGGATTAAGACCATGGATTTCTTATGGATGATGGGATAAATTTCAAGTTAGATTGCATGGATTATGATTGATTTCATTTGGTTGGATTGGATTAGGATGGATGGATTGAAATTATAGATGGATTGGATAAGATATGATTGGATGAAGGATAGGATGATTAGGATAGAGGAATGGATGGCATCCAATGACAAGGGAGAACCAAGTCTTAGGAAAAGGATGTAAGGATAAATGGATTGTGTGGATAGGAGATAAATGGATTTAGTAGATGAAAGATAGGTGATGGTAGATAAGAGGATAGTGGATGAAAGATAGGAGGATGGATCTCCAAGGACTAGTTGCAAAGGACCAAGATACCTCACACTAGAGGTAGTGCAATCATGGATGGAAGGATAGTGGCATTGGATGGAAGGATAGTGCATAAGGGATATGAATGGTAGAGGAGTAAAGGTTACATTTTCAAAAGCATGCATGGATATTTTATCCCTAGCTTTATCAAGATCAAGGGTGAAAAGAGAGGGTGAATCGGATAGGATGGGGGGATGGAGATAAGATAAGGGATGTGGGATGGATGATATGGATAAGATTGATGCATGGATATGTGACCCATAGGATCCCCATCAAGATAAAAAATTAGAAGGTAAGATGAATTTCGATAGGATGAGGGATATAGGATAGGATACATGGTGATTATGAAGATCCTTAGACTTGTCAAGATCAAAGTCTAGGAAAAAAAGGGGGGATGGATTTAGATAGGATGATGGATAGATGATGAATGATAGTGGAGGATGTGGATACGATGTGATATGGATGAAGCTTTCCCCCAAGTGTAGAGTGAAAGGGGATGGAAGGAAGGACTCAAGAATCTATTTTCATAGATAGTATCCATTTATTATGTGTTATTATGCTCATAGGCATTGGTAGAATGATGGTAAGGAGGATAAAATTGATTGAAAGGTGGAGAGGGATATGGATTTATGAAAATTATTGGATAAGAGGGATGTAAGGATGGAAAATGGATGTTGGATAATGGATGGGTTGGTGTAAGATATGTGGATGAGTGGATGTGAATGTTGGAAAGATCAACACTAGCACACACCTTGAATGGTCCAATGGAATTGTGGATGTGAAGTGGATTTTGAATTTAGAGGTTTAGATGGAGGAGTGGGTGTAGGTTTTGGGACATAAGCACCCAAAATGGATGGGGGTGATGAAGAATTATTAGATGGGATAAGGGACTTATAATTGGATGGATCTTTTGGATAAGCAAGTTTGGATGCCAATTTTGATTTTTTTTTGGGATGCATTGATTCTATTAGTATTTTTGGAATCCATATGGTTTTTGAATTTGATAATGGGAATTTGTGGCCTTTGGGATTTTTTATTTATTTATTTTGGATCGTATTTTTCTTTGATTTCACATGTCTTTTTGATGGGACATGTTGATCTCCTTTGTTTTTTGTGGATTTTTGGCTTTGTATATTTGAGATTTGACATCCAAATTACTTCCAAGAGCAATGGGATTGGCAGATTGATATGAATGATGTGAATGTATTATGGATGGGTTGGTGCAAGTAGTAGTTTGGAAGGGATTGAAGGGTGTGTACCTTTGTTGATCTTGATGAGGGATACGAGAAGATGTATAGAAATGATAATGGGATTTTGGAATAGGAATGCTAGGTAGTGGAATGTAAGGAACCAAAATAGATGGAGGGGATGAAGGGATCTGTTTTGGGACATAGGAACCTAAAATATATGGACGTGATAAAGGATTGGGATTTGGAACATAAGGGCTCGCGATAGATTTGGAGGATAGGGAATGTGGATATTTGGGTTTATATGGAGGAATTTTGGATTTAGGATGGGTGAAAGGAGTGCCAACATCTAGAGCCTTATAGCCAAGGTCATGATAATTAGGATTTTCTTTTATATAAGGGTTATAATATGCCTTGCTCATGAAGGCCTAACCCTTTGCCTCGATAATGCATGGATTGAAAAATTATTTTTCCAACATGGGATACTTATTGTTTTGGAAGCAACATGTGAGTCCATTTTGAGGGGGATATGACGTGGAAAGAATAATAGGTTCTTGGAGTAAACTAGCTTGGATGAAGGTGGAGGAACCAATTTGATAATTATGGTGTTCATGGGTAGATTGGATAGGGGTGGTGGGATCTTGTGGAGGATTAGGATTATGACATGAAGATGAAGGGATGGTTTGATCTTGAATTAGGATAGGATCATGGAATGGGGTGGATGGTATAGTGTGCTCTTGGTTATGAGGTGGAAGGGGATCATGACATGGAGTAGGAGAGTTATTTTGATCATGAGAGGGGAGAGGATCATTAGATGGGGTGGAAGGTGTACTTTGATCTTGATTTAGAGAGGAATAATGCAATGGAGTGGAAGAGGTAATTTGATCTTGACATGGAAAGATGTCATTAGATTAAGTGGGTGAGAGGGGATTATGAGAGGGGGATGAATGGATATATTTCTCTTGAAATGGATAGGTACCATTGGATGGGATGGAAGGGATATGTTGTTCTTGATTGGAAATGGGATCATGAGATGGAAGGGGATCATGTGATGGAGGAGAAGGGGTTACTTAATCTCTATATAGAGGAGAATCTATGTTAGCATGCTTTGGATTAGGAGATGGAAATATTTCATTTGATGTGAATGATATGATGGGTGAAGAAGGTTGGTTAACTTGGATAGGTGGAATGAAAAGAGGTTCATGATATTTAGGGGATTGGGGGTTTATCTTGATGTGGAGGTGATGAAGGTGGACGCATGACATGGTAAAGTTGCAAAAAAAATATTTTTGCTTGGGGAATTAGAGAATTTTGCAAATAGTCCTTAAAGGAAATTATTATGAGAGACATGGGATGATGTGGATTGGTAAGATTGGGGTGATGTGGATTTTAGGGATGTGAGAGATGAACAAGTGGAATAAGAGATGGAAGCTCCCATGGAATAGAAAATTGATGATGAGGATGAGGACCTTGAATAGAATTTGGAGATAGGGATTTGGGATGTGGATGGGGTTGGAAGGAAATTTTGGTGAGAGGCTTGGTTTCCCTTGTTAAAGGAAGGGGAAGTATAAGAAAGAGGGGATGGATTGGGATTGGATGGAGATGGGGAGGATGGAAGTTGAGCACCAATGTCGAGGAGATATCTAAGCATGGCATCCATATCATAATTGAAGTAGTGGGTAAGGATAAAATCAATGGTGGTGGATAGGGATGACATGGGTGGTAAGGATGTGGGTGATATTTGAGGAGAAATTTGGATGGGTAATTGGTGGAAGCTTGGAGAATTTCATCTAATGATAATGGATTCAAGGTGATCCACAATACTCATCATTAAAGGGATCATATACAGGTTGGTCAACAAGGATATCCTCATCACCATCAATATGATTGGGGTTGGTTGGAATGGATGAAGGTGGATTAGGATAGATTAGGTTGGATGAATGGTAGGTTAGGTGGTTAGACGTGGTGGAGGGTTGATAGGAAGAGGATATTTTGGGATTGATTTTGGATGAGGATGGAAGTTATGATGATGAATTAGGAATGGATGAGGGATTAGAATAAGATACAAGGATGAACATGGAGAATGGTATTAGACTTGGCATCAAATGTCAAGACCTTAAATGATTTGATTTGATTAAGGATGATTCTCTATACTTAAAATGGACTAATGTTCATAGGCTAGAGTTGATTGGATTTTATTTCTACTTAAGATAAGAAAAGTTCTTAAGTGGGAATTGAATGGATTTGGTAACTATACTTAAGATGGACTAACAATCTTAAGCAAGTTTGGATTAAAGATGAAATCAACCTTAAGGTGTTAATTTTTGATTGGGAAATTGGATTTGAAATGGATGATAGTGGATTATGGATATGATCCTTGAGTGGATGATTTTGATGATGATGACAAGATATGGGGTATGAAGGAGGCTAAATACTTAGCCAAATTTTGATGTTCAAAGGATGATTTTGATTAAATATTAGGGATTGGATGTATTATTAAAATAGATAGATGGATAATGGATGGTTTGATTTTTGATGAGGGATAGATGGATTAGATTAGGACTTGGTTGGAATAGTATTAGGTTGATAAGGGGATTGGATTAATATGATGATGAAGGATTTGGATTAAGGAAGATAATGAAGGATGTGGATTAAGGAAGATGATGGATAAAGGATAAAGGATTTTGATGTGGATTATGGAGGATGATTAGGACCTCAAATGGATTAGAAAAATTAAGATTAGGGTCCTAAATGATGGATTAGGGATGGATTGGGTATAGATTAGGGGATCATTAGGACAAGGTGGATGATTAGGATGATTAGGAGGGGGATAGTTAGGATAATTATGAATTATTAAGATGATTATGAGGGATAATGATGATGATGATAGAGGATTAGGATGGGATGATTAGAGTAACCTGTGATTAAGATGAAAAGGGATGATTAGCATAGAAAATATGGTATGATTAGGATGTGGAAGGATGATTAGGATAAGAAGAATTTTTTGGGATGAGGTGAAGGTTTTTATTGCTTGAATAGGAGATAGAACTAAATGAACAAAAACAAACAAAGTGGCTAGGAGGAAAAGGGAAGATAGGCATTCACTGGTTTAGCACAAGAAGACACACCAAAAACTTGCACAAGCCTAAAATTATTCAAGTGGGATTATAACTTAGTGTAGGTCCACCACCCTAGGGAGTTAATACTCCTTGATACTCAGGTGGAACACCATTTCTCGTGAACGAAGATAGATAGAGATTTGGTGAAACAGGGTCAATATCACCACGGACACACCTTCTCTCTCTTTGGAAACTATCTTAGTTCACTCAAATATTTCTATCTCAACCTAAGGGAGTACATGGTGAGTAACTTCAAGGTATGATCCACATCCCTTGTGCCACACTAAGCTAAGGTCAAAAGGTCTTAATATAAGATACACAAGGCTACTAGGGAGTCCTCCAAATACCCCAAGGGTAGGTGAGACCAAAATCCATAGATGAAAGGGACTGATGTAAAACAACTAGGAGGAGAGGGTAGCCCACTCTCCACCTTCACTTCTCCAAGGTAAAAAGTTCTTGGAAGCCCAGATTGATAAGATTCCACTTCCAAGAGAGGTATCTTTTGATTCACCTCTTGCTCTTTATACTCCATCAAAATATGAGAGTTGAGGTCATCCCCTAGGGTGATGAAATCCTTAGGCAATCCCCCTAAAAGGAATGATCCAAGTGCTTTTGTTCACCCAATACTACATGAAGCGCAAGGGGAGAGCATACCAACATTGGGTTCCTTGGGATAACAATGAAAACAAAAGAAAAAGAGTAAGTAATGTTTTTGATCCTTAATATCACACTAGTTGCGAGAGGAGAGCATACACACCGCTCACTCAAAGACACATCAAACAAAGTTAATTAACCATAATAAATGAAATGTGCCTAGATTAGTAGAAAAAAAGAAAGTCTTGAACAAGCGAATCTACAAGAAATATGTTAGTAGTTTGATTATTTTTCCTTTGAAAAAAGTTTTCAAGCTGCACCACAAGGGTTTAGATGATAAAATGATCACATAAAATCAATATTAGCATGAAGACGATGATAGAAATTTGGGACACCTTTTTGCAATGGGGGTTGGTACACTTAGCCTAATGTTAGGGGGTGTGGGGGTACGAACGCGATCCCCTACTAATAGGGGTTTGGGGGTGAAGTCCCCAAAGGAATTTCTTTTGGATAAGAAAAAATATAAAATTTGATGATTTTTATCTTAAAAAAGCATTAAACCCCTCCATCACATATTAGTAACTCAAAAATAGAGATTAGATGAAGAAAACAACTGAAAAAGACCTAAAAGATGCAATCTAAAACATAGGTGTAACTTTGTAGTAGAGCTAAACTTTTGTTCAAATAGAGGTGCCACTCTCTTTTACAAAGGCACAACTTTATAGTTAGGCCCAAAAAATAACTTGAAGGGGTCAACAAATGATGTTTTTCAACAACCCAATTCAAGAAACAACTTGATCATGTAGGTAATGACTTAGAAATGAAGGTTAGATACAAAAAATACCTAAAATATGCACCTAGAAACATACTCACATCTTTGTGCACAGAGCTGGGCTTTTTCTAAAATAGAGGCACTACTCTTTGAAATAGAGGCACAACTTTACAGATATGGGAAAAAAACAAGTTGTGAAGGTAAAAAAATGATGCTTTTCATCAAACCACTTAAGGAAACAACTTGATAATGAGGTTAATGACTCAAATGCAAAGATTAGATGAAAAAAAAACCTAAATAAACCCTATAATATGACCCCTAAGATAGAGGTGCAAATTTATGCACAAATTTGTGCTTCTATTAAAACAGAGGTGTACCTTTATAGACATGGCCATAAAATAGCCTCTGGGAGTAAAAAAAAAGGTTTTTTTGCCTGGCCAGTTAAGGAGTTAGGTAGACGAGTATACAAAGACTTGAAAACATAAAGATCTTTCTAAAATATGTCAAATTATATGGTCAAAAGATCTCAAAATAAGTAAAACCCTAGGTGACCTAGAAACTTTGCAAAAAACCTTAACTTTGAAAACCCTAAAAAGGCCTAGTGTAAGCATGAAAATGATGATTCCTCCTATAAAATAGAGTGTTAGAATGAAGAAACCTTGCAAAAAAAGACTTGAGAAGTAAAAAAACCCTAAATATAGGTCAAACATGATTAAATTTTTTGGAGAAACACAAGCGTAATTCTTAATTGCAAGGGCGCCACAAAATGGGTGTAACTTTGTGAGGCAGCTACACATGTGCAACTTTATGCACAAAGCTATGCTTTTGCTAAAACAGAGGCACATTCTTGTGTAATGGAGGCACAAATTCATAGTTGTAGCCCAAAAATGACAACCGCTTCACCAAAACTCACCAAAACTTGACGAAATGTTAGAAAAGGGGGGGTAACCCCTGGGCATGCCAAAATGAAGAAGGAAAAATAATTAAGAAGGAAAATGGATGAAAATGCATAAAGGAAATACACAAATAATATTATACCTTCATTTCTCTCCTCCTCTTCATGGATTGAGCTCACAAGATGCACCCATATTTTGTAGATTGTCTCAAGTGTTGATAGTGGATGTGGTTGCTCAATATTTTAGCAGCATGACATTAGCATAAGAGATGTGTTGAAAATGGGATGGGAGGCCTCTCACTTATAGAAATTAGATGCTATAAATCAAGGGCCAAGATTGATTGTTGATGGAGGAAAGAGATTAAAAGAGAGATAGGGTTTGGATCAAGGTTGAGTGGAGGCTTAGCCTTGTGATAAGTGTCACAAGAGGGAAGAGGTGTGATGGGGAGGTGTGATCACACATGTGTGAGAACACCTTGGGAAGAGAGTGTGTAAGAGGTAGGATGACTCATAGAGTGGCTTGTGTAAGAATGTGTAAGAGATAGTGGGGGTAGGTGAGATCTCACACATGTGTGAGAAGAGTGTATGGGGTAGGATAGGACACTTGTCACCATGTGGCAAGCTTTGAGAGAGGTGAGTGAATTTAAAATTAGAGAAAAATGATAATAATTACTATACATGAGAGTTAGATTAATTAATAAAGGATTAATTAATTTAATGAGGTGGGTAGAGTTAATAAACCATACATTTATTTGACTTGAGTGGAGTTAAATGTTGGAGGATGGGCTAATGAAGATTAGAAGATGGATAAAGTTAATTAATCAAGGATTAATTAACTTAAGGAGGTTTAGAGATTTTAGAGGAATGCAAATAAAGGTGAGCTTTGATTAAATAAATGTAGATTTATTTAATTAAAGGTGATTGATAAAAGTAATAGGGAAATTAATTAAATAAATAATAAATATTTAATTAATTATTAAGATAAGGGAAGTAGTTTAAATTAATTAAATAAATAACAAGTATTTATTTAATTCAATATTAATTTAGGTGTCTACAATTATAATGTCACCTATCCTAACATTCTCCCACTTGGCATTATACATTGCAATTACATCCATGAAATATAAATAAAGAAAAATTATAATCAAGTACATTGATCAAGGCCCATGACCTTCCTACACCAAGATAACTTATTTGTAGTCACTGGCTTCATTAGAGAATCTACAAAATTATCCAAAGTGTCAACCTTCTCAATCAAGACCTTACCATTCTCAATCATTTCTCATAAAAAGTGATATTGAACATCAACATGCTTAGTAAGAGCATGATAAATAGGATTTTTGGCTAAACATATGGCACTCTGGCTGTCACATCCAATCCTCACTGTCCTGTAATCAAAACCAATACCTTTACCAAGTCTCTATAACCAAACCACCTCCTTAGAGGCATGTGTAGCAGCCATATAATTTGCCTTGGTGGTGGACAATGCAATTGTAGGTTGTCTTTTACTCATCCAATTCACTCCACCTCCAAACAAAGTAAAAACATAGCCACTAGTGGACCTTCTACTGTCCAAGTAACCCACACAATCTACATAAAGAAAACCTTGTATGTCCAATGACTTAACCACATTATCAGTACCATGATAAACCAAACTGTAATTAGAAGTACCACACAAATATCTAAACACCCTCTTAACTAAAGTACAATGCTCTCTACTAGGGTTAGAAATAAACTTGCTCAAGACTCCCACTTCTTGGGCTATATTTGGTCTAGTGCAAACCATTGCATACATCAAAATACCAATGAAAATAGCATAGGGAACTTTAGAAATCTCTTCAAAATCACCATCAGAATCAAGACACATGTCTAAACTCAACTTAGTACCAATAAAAAATGGAATATTTACTCGTTTATAGTCATGCATACTAAACCTCTGCAAAATGGTATCAACATACTTACTTTGACTTAATCAAATATTTCTGTGAAACTAATCCCTACTAATCTCCATCCCAAGGATATATTTTATAGCCACCAAATCCTTCATATCAAATATGCTAGAAATTTGAGTCTTAAGCTCCCTAATCATCACCTTGTTGTTACCCATAAACATGTCATCAACATACAAGACAATGATTAGTATCTGATCATCAGTAACCTTAATATAAACACAATGGTCCTCTTTGCTTCTAACAAAACCCGACTTCAATGCAAATGCATCAAAAAAATTGTACCACATCCTGAGTGATTATTTTAAACCATATAAATATCTCTTTAACCTGCAAACCAAGTGTTCTTTTCCTTTCACAACAAAACCACCAGGTTGCTGCATATAAATTTCTTCCTCAAGATCCCCATGTAAGAAAGAAAATTTAACATCCATTTTCTCCATTTCAAATTCATAAGTAGCAACAATAGATAACATGAATCTAATAGAATTTAAATTAACAACATGAAATAAAATTTCACCGAAATCAATTCCCTCTCTTTGGGAATTTCCCTTGATCACTAATTTGGCCTTGTACCACTCTAACTTACCATTTGCACCAAGTTTTTTTTTAAATACCCACTTACAACCAATGGGCTTCCTTCCTTTGGGAAAACTCACAAGATAAACTATCCAGATCCATCATCTCCTCCTGCATGGCCTGCATCCAAGACTCACTTTTTTCTGAAGAAAGAGAATCCCTATAGGATCTAGGTTCATCACCAATACTCAAAAAATAAAATACACAATGGTAATTAGATGGGCTATACATATCACCTGGATTTTGTTGTCTTGTGGACCATCTCAAGGTAGGAGTAAGGGGCTCTTGCTACTCTTCTTCTTCTATATACTCATCCTACACATCATCTGAACTTTCTAAAACCTCTTCTTCTCCATCCTCAAATCAATCTGATTTTTCTTCTACATGTGCATATTTCTACTTCTCAATATTTTTCTAGAAGTGCATTGTTTTTGTCTTATCTTTCTTCTTTGGTTGTTCTTCACCTAGGTAAGCTCTAAAATCCCTAAAAATCACATCTTTGGAGAAAACCATTTTAAGAGTTAGTGGACTCCAAAGCTTATAAACTTTTACATTCTCACTATAACCAACAAAGATGCATTTATGTGCTTTTGGATCCAATTTAGAATGATTCTCTTGAGGTACATAAACAAAATCCTCACAACCAAAGACCCTTAAATGTGAAACAAAAGGTTTTCTACCTATCCACACTTCATAAAGAGTTTTATCAACAAGAGTTGAAAAAGGAGATCTATTAATCAAATAACATGCAATACTTACAGCTTCTTCTCAAAAGCATCTATCAAGCTTAGTACCACTCAACATGCTCCTATATTTTTCCATCAAGGTTTGATTTATTCTTTCCGCTACCCTTTTTTTGGGGTCTATAAAGAGTAGTGTTTTACTGAACAATACATGCATGCTTACAAAACTTATCAAATTCCTTATAAAAATATTCACCTCCATTGTTAGATCTCAACACCCTTATCTTATAATATGTTTGCTTATCAACAAAGGCTTTAAATTTCTTAAACTTAGTGAAAACCTTATATTTTGCATGCATGAAATAAATCCAGGTGTATCTTGAGACATCATCAATGAAAGTAACAAAATAATGAGATTTTCGAAAAGAGTCAACATCCACTATTCCAAACACATCCAAATTAATAATCTCTAATAATCTCTTAGCTTTATTATTTCCATTAGGAAATGATGATCTATTTTTTTTACCATACACACAATGCTCACAAAAATCATTTTTTTCAATAGAATAATTAGAAATACTATCAACCAAATTTTTATTCAAAATGGTGTTAAGACCATTTTCACTTATGTGACTCAATCCATGGTACCACAATATACATGCATTTTCAGTGCTAGTTACATTGGAAGAGTTACAAAAAGTGGAGGCATTAAGCCTAAACAAAGTCCCATTTGAGATCCTTTAGAAATGGCCAAAATCCCTCTTACCAACCTACAACCAGATTTGTCAAATTTCATATGCATTCCAGAATCATTCAACTTGGATATTGAAAGTAAATTTCTTGTAAGTCCTAGAATATGTAAAACATCATCAAGGATTTTAACCCTTTCATCATTAAAACACAACTTTACCTTTCCCTTACCAACAATCTTCTTCATGTTGTTATCACTAAGGAAAAATTCTCCCCCATCATAAGATGAAGATGAATTGAACCACTCCTTGTGAGGATTCATATGGTAGGAGTGACTTGAATCAATAAGCCAAGCATCATCACTAATAGTGTAGGGAGAAATAAAAAAAGCATCAAAATCACCATCTTCTGAGGACTTTTCTGTAGAAGTATCTGAACTCCTTTATTAAATTTTTGTACTCCTTCACATGCCATCTCTTACCACAATTCCAACACTTTTCTCTTCCAGGGGGTTTTAAAACATCCTTTATATTTTCCTCTCTTTTTGTTCCCTTTAGGCCCTCCTTTTTCTTTGGACCTTCCTTGCACATGCAAGGAATCTTGGGAGCCTACATTCATGGACTATCTTCTCATCTCTTTTGAAAGAAGTGTTGCAATGAGAATATCCATATTTAGTTCTATACCGCCACCACTTATGGCAACAATTAGATTTTACTAAGATTTGGGTAAAGAACAAAGCAAAAAAATATATTTATCTTCTTTTATATTAACATCTATAGATGGAAGCTGACTTATAATCATATTAAAAATATTTAAATGTTCTACAACAGAATCACCATCCTATTGAACACACCATATACTAAGAGGGGGGGGGGTGAATCAATATCTGCAAAAACTTAAACCCTTCCAAAACTTCAACTCTTCAACATAATATTTCTTAATCAAATATGAATCCTTAAAGATATTACAGTTTAAACCTTTAGCAATTACAACAATCTTCAACAATGAAAGACATATAAATTATATCCTTAATTAGATTAGAAGCAATGGAAGAAAAACAAGAAACACACATCCACAAGATGACACTGGATTTACATGGAACACCTAATGAGGGAAAAACCATTGTGAGAGTTAACTCACAATATAAAGGCCCGATACCAAAAATGACTTGCAAACGAGGGCACACTACCTAAGAGAAAGATACAAAAGGACTTGTAGAGCTAGAGAAAATATAACTCTAGGGGAAAGATACAAAGGACTTGATGAGATTCACTATCTCAAAGCAGAATACAAAAGGTTTATAAAGAATTACAATGTTTTTCAACAATTCACTCGGCTAACTAAGGCGTTCAAGCACATATGATATTTCTTCTTCACACTTTAGCAATATCTCTATTGGATATTCAATGCATTCCATAGTCACACTTATTTGCACTTATTCAGACTTGCATACATTTACAACTAAAATGATCTTACATTTATATCCACCACAATACTTCAAAACTTCAATTAGATCAGCCAAGAAAGAATACACACAACAATTTAACCAAGTCAACCACAATAACCTATTGTAGTCCTATTCTAAGGGTAGAGAGGACCAAAAGAAATCTAATTACATCTTCCAATGTGACCAAAACAATTCACATGCTAGCAGACATCCACCTAAGTAATAAGGAAACGTGTAGATGAAATGTGAAGCACATAACCAGCTAGCCCAAAACCATACTTCCAATTGAATTAACTCAATGCAGTCTCAAAAAAATAGGTCAGGACCCAAATCTATCATACCACAACTTCATATGTTGGTGAAAACCCTTAAGCATTTAGCACAAGCAAAAAAACAAGCCTTGTCAGCTAGATACCCACAAATAACCTAGAAAACCAACTCAAGACATAATACAACACCAAGGAGCTCAACCAACAACATGTGGATCACATGGGGATGTTCCATGAACATCCAAAAACACTTTCAAACACTTATTTCATATTTTCATGCCAATTACAACCATCAAAAATAAAAAAAAGAACATAATACTTCATTCCAAAAACACAAAATGCATAAGCACGAGATATTACATTAACAAATAAAATTGCAAACCACTTTAACACATGGAATTGGAATTGAGACACTACACAGAAATTGAGAACACATTAACCAAGCCACATGAGGAGAGACATCAATGCAAAGAAATATAGAGCATTTTCCAAACTAGTCCAAACAACCAACAACACTACCAACCTTCTACAATTTACAAAAACCTCCTTGACAACATAGGTGACCTAAAAGTATAGGAGTACAACATCCACATAACACTAAGATTAAATCCCAAAATGCAAGATCATATCTTCAACAGTGGAGGAATGTTGAGCATTCTCCCAAACATTCTTCAACACAACTTCTTGAAACATAAACACTCAATCAACTTACGAAGGACAAAAATTTCTTTCAACAACATATGCTTGATCAGGAACAACAAGAGAGAGTATGGAACATATTGTAGAACATTAGAAAAATATCTCCATTATCAACAATACTTCTAATACTTCTTTGATTAACACCAAACAAGGCATTACATCCAACCATGAACTTCAACAATACCACCATACATCAATGACAACCCAAATTGAATGTTGTCAACAATGACAACTAATGCTAAACAATAAACACTACAAATCTCACCAAGTATTGACATCAGAGACATCAAATTACAACAATCTCCGTTACTTCTCACATGATAACAACAATGAAAACCATGAAAAATTCACCAAGTGTTGTTATCAACCACTATCAACAAACTCACAAAAATATGTAACAATATCACCAAGTGTTGACATCAATGATAACTGAGAACTAGTGTTGACATCAATGACAACCACTGCCAACATTCTCCACCTTTGGCATTGATGGAAACACACATCTGTTCACTCTCCCCCTTTGACATTAAGGATAAAGGACCACACACACTTGCAAAAAGCAATACCACATACTCTATCTCCAAGCACAAAGTGCCAAAGATCTTCAATTGAAACAACACAAACTCCCCCTTTGACCAACAACATTTCTTCTTCAAGAAAATTCTACATGCTTAAAAAATGCAATACTTCATTAAGAAATCATACCAGCTCCCCCTGAGAGGAAGCATACATCAATCCAGGATAAAAAGATATGTCATGAATTTATTCCCCTGGATAGATGCACCATTTATGCATCTAGTTAGAACAAGGAGGGGAAATGACCCCTAACTTCTACAAGCGATACTCAAAAATATCTTTTGAAAGTGCCTTTATGAAGATATCTACAATTTATTCCTTGTTAGGCACATACACCAATCTGGCTTCATGCTCTACAACCTTCTCTCTTAGAAAGTGATATTGAATAGAGATGTGCCTAGTTCTTGAATGCATTACTCAATTCTTGTAAATATAAATTGCACTAGTATTATCACACAATATAGGAATAGGTTCATCATGCACCACCTTCATATCTTTTAGGGTCTACACTATCCAAAGCATTTAGGTGCAGAAAGATGCTCTAGCAATATACTTAGCTTCTACTATAGATAAGGACACTAAATCCTGCTTCTTACTAAACCAAGAGACCAATCAGTATCCCAAGAAAAGTGCACTTCCACTTGTACTTCTCTAGTCATCCACACATCCTACTCAATCAACATCAGTATAAGCACTCAAGGAGAAATTTTGATCCTTCTTATACTGCAAACCATAATCTAGAGTTCCCTTCAAATATCTAAATATTCTTTTCACTGCTTTCTCATGAGATTGCTTAGGATTGGCTTGAAATATAACAATGAAACATACTACATGAATGACATTAGGTCTAGAAGTAGTCAAGTATAATAATCCTCCAATCATAGACCTATAAAGAATTTGATCAACCTCCAAAGACTGATCAAATTTTCTCAAGTGACAACCAATAACCATAGGAGTACCTACAAATTTGGAATTCTTTCATGCCAAACTTCTTCAACATCTCCTTTACATATTTAGCTTGAGAAATAAATATACCATTATCTTGCTAAACAATTTGAAGCCCAAGGAAGAAAGACAACTCACCAATCTTTGACATCTCAAAATCTTTCTACATTTCCTCTACAAATCTCTTACACATATCATCATCTCCACCAAAGATGATGTCATCAAAATATACAACCACAATCAATAATTTGTCTTCTTGAACCTCAATGTAAAGATTTTTGTCAGCAGTATATTTCTTGAATCCTTGCTAAAGTAAGTAATTATCCAATTGGGCATACCAAGCTTTGAGAGCTTTCTTGAGACCATACATAGATTTCTTGAGTCAGTAAACAATATTCAAATGTTCTAATAACTAGAAACCATCTGGTTGCTCAATATATACCTCTTCTTCTAGATCTTCATTCAGGGAGTTTGACTTGACGTCCATTTGATAAAATTTGAAGTTATTATGAGTAGCAAGAGAAAGAAACATCCTTATTTCCTTCATTCTTTCTACTGAAGCAAAGGTCTCCTCAAAATCAATACCCTCAACTTGAGAATATACTTTACATACCAATCTAGCTTTATTCCTCACAACTTCACCATCTTCATTTAGTTTTCTCCAAAACACCCACTTTGTTCTTATCACATTCTTCTCAGAAGGTTTGGGAACTAGTTCCCAAGTCGAATTCTTTCCTATTTGATCCATCTCTTCTTCCATTGCTTTTATCAAACCTTCATCTTTTCTAGCATCAACAAAGTTTTTGGGCTCTACTTTTGAGAACACGCATAAATTTACTTTCTCATTTGCTCTTGGTCAACACACCTCCATTCTTGTCTCTAATGATCTAATCTACAGAGTGATTATTCTAAACATATTTTTTTTGGAGTCCTAAGGACTTTCTTTGGTTTCGGTTCCTTCTCTTCTTTCTCTTCTACTTGTTATTCTTCTTCTTCAATTTGGGGAGGTATATCAGATCTGCAAACATCAGGTTCTTGTGATATTTGACACAATTCTTCTTCCACCTTAACATTTTTTCTTTCATCATTTTTCCCAATCTCTTTTTGTAACATCTATATGCCTTGCTCTTGGTTTCAAGTAACCAAGGGGTGATCCCACAATACTAGTTTACAATTTCTGAGAGATCTTGATTTTTGTTGAAATCACATATTTTTAGAAAATATAATGATTTAAGCCTTGAAAAGTTCCATTTAAAGGATTCCAATTGAAGAGGGTTTGATCAAACTACCTTATATCAAACCCCCTTGAATAGAACCCCGCTAGTTTTAAACCATACCTATAACAAAGTCTCCTTTACACCTATCAAAATGCTGACAAAAAACCACTTTTGATTTACCTTTTGGTGGATCAATGAATTCATTTAAAATTTATTTTTTTGTAAGTATGTAGTCCTTATTATAAGCTTCCCAAAAAGTATAATTTTAAATAAATTTAATTTTATTATTATATTTACTTTTTTATTTCTTGTGAATGTAGGTTTTTCATCGAAAATCAAGCTCTATGTTCTGCACATGTGGAAAAATAGCAAATTATAATTTTTTTTGAAAAATATCAATGCACTAGATATTGAAGTCCTTGATCCAACAAAAAAAATAATTGAATTTCGATACATACAAAATAATTTATGTTGTATACAGTCCACCTATGTCTGAATTGTATTTGGTTTGACTTTGAAACTTGATTAAGGAAAAAATAGTCAATAAAACACTATGAAACCAAATGAAAGCACTAGATATCGTAGTTACAAATCTAAATTAAAAAAAAATTAGAATAATTTTATCCTTCATGAAAAAAATTTATGTTGTATACGGTGAGCATCACTCCTTAAAAATGTTTATTGAAAAAAACTAGTTTTCAAAGGAGATGGAAAAAGAAGTGCAATCTGATTCCAAAATTTTTGAAAAAAATATATTTATAATCTATAGAAAAAATGTCACAAAACACTAGTTTGCATCATCTTCAAATTCCTTACGGTTTAGCCACTATAGGTGCCCGAAAGTGAAGATTTAGTTAGAAAAAATTAGTTTAGTGTCCAATTTGGCCAAAAATTGTAAATCAGTATTGTGGGATCACCCCAAGAAAGATCCCTTCATCACACTTTGAATCAAACTTACCAAGGTTTTCTTCATTTGTTTTGATATAGCATTTACTGCCAAAGATTTTGAAGTATCTAATAGTGGGAGGCCTTTCATACCATATCTCATAAGGTGTCTTAGTGCTATTGACCCTCAACTGCACTCTATTGAGAAAATGGGCAATAGTGTGTGTTTCTTCCTTCCAATACATATCACTAATATCAACATATTTCATAATTTCCCTAGCCATCTCTTACACTTTTATATTATTCCTTTCCACTACCCCATTCTACTGAGGGGTTCTAGGAGCAAATAGATGTCTCCTAATGCTATGCTCTTCACAAAATTTTTCAAATTCATGTGAAGTAGATTCACCTCCTCTATCTGACCTTAAACATTTGATCTTAGATCCATTTCATTCTCAACATCTAATTTACAAAAAAATAAACTTATCAAAAGCTTTTGATTTTTCTCTTGAGAATGTAACCCAAGTCATTCTAGTATAATCATCTATAAGCAACATGAAATACCTTTCATCTTGTTGACTCCTTGTTCTTGTAGGTCCACATAGATTAGTATGAATCAACTCCAATAACATTAAAACAAAACACTCCTTTCTTTTGAAACTATTCCTTATTTTCGTTCCCATTTGATATTCTTTGCACAATGTATTTTCAGGCTTGATTATCCTAGGAATATCTCTCACTACATAAGTAGAACTGATCTTCACCATATTATCAAAGTTTATATGACCCATCCTCTTGTGCCACAACCAACACTCACTAGACTGAGCCAGTAAGCAAATTCTTCCATTTGCATCCTTTAGATGATAGACATTACCATTTGTCCTTATTCCTTCAACAACTAGTATTTAGACCTTTGACATAGAGGACATCTTTAGTTTTATTCTTTCCATCAATTGTTATATCACCTTTTCCATAAATTTGTTTTGATTGATCATCACCAAACTTAACAACTCCACCATTAACCTTCTCGACATTGATGAATTTTATTTTGTCACCAATCATGTGGTGAGAACAATCATTGTCAGTCACCCACACATTTTCTTATTCCTTTGCATGAGAGGCAACCCATAAAGCCATAGATCTTTCACTAACATTATTATTCTACAAGGTATTGGACCTCTTACATTCTCCAATATTTTTCTTATTAGCTTCCAAAGCCATCAATAGGTTTTCACCATTTGAGTCATTATCTTCATCTTCAGAGGAAGAACTGATCTCCTTTTAATAGAAACTTATTTTGACCTTCTCTCTTTTGTTGTCATCAATAGGTTCTTTATGGGGATATTTAGATGTAAAATTGCCAATTCTTCCACAATTGAAACACTTGAAAGGTAACTTACCTTTTTATTTTCTAGTGTATTTCTTCAATCTTCTTACAAAATTTTCTTCAACCTCATCAAAGTCTTCATTCTTATCAACAACTTCATCTTCAATATTTTTGTTGGTTTTGAATACAACTTCCTTCTTTGGGACATCTTTATCAAATTCTATCATTTCAAAGATAGTTAGAGCACCAAATATTTCATCTACTGAGTAATGATCCAAGTCCTTAGATTCTTCAATGGTATACACCTTATGACTATAGGATTTAGGGAGAGATCTCAAAATGTTCTTCACTATCTCATCATCTTTGAATACACCACCAATACGAGTGATTCCAGTAACAAATTCATGCACCCAAAGCATATAACTTGCAATGTCTTCATCCTTTGTCATCCTCAGAGTCTTAAATCTACTTTTGAAGATTTGCATCTTGGATTGCTTTACTTTAGTATCTCCTTTATAGATGTTGCTAAGATTTTACTGACATCCTTAGTAGAGCTGCAACTCATCACCTTCAAAAGTTTTGAATTATCCAAGCCACACAATAGCATTTTTAGCCTTAGCATTGTTCTCATATAACTCGATTTCAGCTGGATCAATTGGAGGACATACAGGAGCAACATAACCATCTTTGATTGATTTCCATGCACCAAACCCTAGAGACTTTAGATGGCCTTCCATTCTGAATTTCCAAAAAGTGAAATCAATCCCATCAAACCTAGGACTCTTGTATGATCCATCATGTTCCATCCTGGATCTTTACCTCAAGCAGTTAAGCTTCTTCAAAGGAACTTGGATTTGATACCAATTACTAAACACACCAAATACCGAGAGGGGGGGTGAATTGGTATTTGTAAAAACTTAAATAATTATGAAACTTGAACTCTTCAACACAATAATTCTTAGTCAAATATGAATTCTTAAAGATATTATAGTTTGAACCTTCAAAAATTATAACAATCTTCAACAATAAAAGATATATCAATTCTATCCATAATTAAATCAACCACAATGAAATAAAAACAAGAAACACACATCCACAAGATAACACCAAATTTATGTGGAAAACCCAATGAGGGAAAAACCATGGTGATAGTTAACTCACAATATAAAGGATCACAACCAAAAAGGACTTGCAAAATAAGGTGCATTACCTTAGAGTAAGATACAAAAGGACTTGTAGAGCTAGAGAAAATACAACTCCAAGGACAAGATACAAATGAATTGACTATCTTAGAGTAGGATACAAAAGGTTTATAAAGAATTATAATATTTTTCAATAATTCACGATGTTGACTCAGGTGTTCAAGCACATCTAATCTTTCTTCTTCACACTTTAGCACTATCTTTGTTGGATATTCAATGCATTCCATAGTCACACTTCTTTGCACTTATTTAGACTTCCATACATTTGCAACTACAATGATCTTGTATTTATATCCACCGTAATACTTCAAAACTTTGATTAGGTCAGCCAAGAAAGAATACAAATAATGATTTCATCAAGTCAGCCACACCAATCTACTATGGTCCTATCATGAGGATAGAAAGTACCAAAAAAAATCTTATTACATCTTCCAATGTGATCCAAAACAATTCACACATTGGCACACATCCACCTAAGTCAGCAACAAGGAAACTTGTAGATGAAACGTGAAGCACATAACTAGTCAACCCAAAAATATACTTACAATTAAATTAGCTCAATGTGATCTCAACCAAGATATGTCAGGAACCGAATCTATCATACCACAACTTCATATGCTAGTGAAAACCCTTAAGCATTTAGCGCAAGCAATAACATAAGCCTTGTTGACCAAATATCCACAAATAACCTAGAAAACCAACTCAAGAAATAATGTAGCACCAAGGAGCTCAACCAACAATGTGAAAATCACATGAGGATGTTCCATGAACATCCAACAACACTTCCAAACACTTCTTTCATATTGTCATACTGCTTACAATCACCACAAATCAAATAGGAACAAAATACTTCATTCCAAAAACATAGAATGCATAAGCATGATATATTACATTAATAGATCAACTTCCATACCACTTTAACACATGAAATTGGAACTAATACACTCCACAAACATTGAGAACACATTCACTAAGCTGTAGGAGTAGAAACATCAATGTGGAGAAACATAAAGCATTTTCTGGACTAGTCTTGACAACCAACAACACTACCAAGCTTCTGCAATTCACATAAACCTCCTTGGTAACACAGGTGACCTAAAAAGATAGGAATACATAATCCAAAAAACACTAATTTTGAATCCCAAACTGAAAGACCACATCTTCAACAATGAAGGAATACAAAACATTCTCCCAAACAATCTTCAACACAACTTCTTGAAATAAAAACACTTAATCAACTTGCAAAGGCCAAAACTTTCTTTCAACAACATATACTTGATTAGGAACAATAGGAAAGAGCATGGAGCATATTATAGAACATCAACAATATCTCTCCATCATCAACAATACTTCTAGTACTTCTTTGATTAACACTGGACAAGGCATGGCATCCAACCGTGAACTTCAACAATACCACCATACATCAATGACAACCCAAATTGAATGTTGTCAATAATGACAACCAATTCCAAACAACAAACACTACAAAAATCTCACCAAGTATGGACATTAGAGACATCAAATGCCAATAATCTCCCTTAATTCTCATGTGCTAAAAAAAATAACAATCACAAGCAATTCACCAAGTGTTGACATCAAGCACTACCAATAATGTCATAAACATATGTAACAATCTCAGTAAATGTTGACAGATCAATAAAAACCAACAATTAGTGTTGATATCAATAATAACCATTCCCAACACATCATTTTCAAAGAATACAAACATCTTTTGAGATATAATTTATTTTTTATACTTTTAGTTTTGTTAATATCACCTATCCTCCTCCACAACTTGTATGTATTAGATTCTTCTGAAACATTAAAGAGGATGAAATTTGTTAGACACAATCAAATGGTTCCTCATGCTTTCTTGTCTATTTTCTTCTAATCTTCATCAAACATTGATTCTAGTTTTTTTATTTGAAATTGCCAACCACTAATCTCTATCTTCAAGGAGATCCCCCATCTTCAACTTCTACATCTTGTAACTAGTGCCATTGAATTTTTCAATATCTAGATGGGAGGTAGAAGCCATGGTTTACAATCTTCTTCACAAATCTATTAAACCCACAATGTACAAGCTCCCACTACAACAAAAAATCCTTTAACACTTAAGAGAAAGGCCTGCTCCTCTCTCAATAGAACCATTAGCTTTGATGCCAAATGTTGGAAATTCAAGGTAAAACTTGCAACAATATGAACTTAAGTATGTGTTTGCAAATCTGAAATTATGTATTCAATATTACCAATTTTATGATATGTGATTAGCAATTGCAAACAAGAAAGAAAATCAGCAATACTACAAGTTGAGAATAACAAGTGACAAGATATATGTAGAGAAACCCTTGCGGGAAAAAACTCCACACCCAAAGACATATAATGTTTATATTAATCTTCAAGAAAGTACATCAATACAACAATCCTCTCTAAAATTCAACAACGCTTCATTACTTTGACAATTTGCAAAAAAACTCATGAAACCACCATCTCAATGCTCTAATATATGGAAGTTTGTTGGAGAGTACCACATATGGTATCTCAAAATAACAAGCAAAACCACTTGGGAAAACCCATGCCCTCCCTTAGTGGACAACCTAGCAATATGGTGAAAAATATTAAATGCTCACATGGCCTTCACATGGGTGCCTAACCCATAACCAATCAAAATTGGTCAATCTTGAGTGTTCCATTACTCTTTAATAGCTTCAATGGCTCAAACCCAAAACATGCAAACTTGGGCACCCAACCTAGGATAACATGCAAATAACATGCATTTCTGTGTGGTCCCCACCCAAAAGTTGGATGCCCAAAAGGAATATGCTCCTAAGATGCTCTATAACTATCACTGTAGTGGGTCCACTTCTATGAATGCAATTACAATTTGTCATAGGAAAATAAATAATAAAAATTTTCCCCTCATGTGCCCTAGAACACTTTCCAAAGAACATGGAGACACACAATTATCAACTTAGGATAACAATTATAATGCCACCTATTCTAACAAGGTGTGCTCTTGACCCATGAATTCCCACAATCAAATTTAACCCTAGGTCCACATTAACTCAATCCCAATTAACTATTACTCACTAACTTAGGCTCAAAATGTTAAAATTTCCACACTAGAGTTTTAAAAAATATGCCAGTAACCTTAGGTTATTTCAACATCAAGTGATGACACAATTACACATTGTGTAATCATTACAAGATAGCTTAAAACATTTTAGTACCAACATTTTCTCTTAGAAGAACATATATTAGACAATATATTTTACTTTTGATATGTTTTTGAACTTTTCAAAGCCATTGAATCGATCTAGGAGCTTAAGTAACACACAAGGTGGAAATTTATTTGCCTTCCCTTCTCACTAAATAAAATTCCAATAGTTACTTATCAAAACTATCATCTTATATTGTTGTAGGAAAACAAAATTATACCAAAAGAAAGCTTTAGGTTCAAAACTACATTTCTAGGATTGAAGTTCCATAATAGGTTCTAGGTTACAAATGTAGGGATTAGTTTTGGAAGTGTAAGATTAAACTAGAACAAAGAAAAGTTGATTTTTACAAATGATTAGAGTGTATTTTTAACATATGTCTAATTGCTAATTACTAAGACAAATTCCAAAATGCAATCTACATAACCCTCATCATTTTAGAACTAAATGCACTTATCCTATTTACCAATTTAACATTGATTTATATAATATTTATGTAATATTTTGAAACTCAATTATATTGTAATTGATTGCTCAACCTAAATAATAAAACCATTTTCTTTATTTTCAAATCAAAACAACCATTGCTAAAAAAAATTTGTTACCATCAATTTTAAAGATTTAGAATCAAATCTACATGCTAACAAATTCTTAAATTTTAAACATATTACTTATCAAAATGGTGAAGATGAACTTCCAAATCTCAACTTTTAATCACATTCTAATTAATTTTTTATTTCCAATCTATTATTTAAAAATCCAATAAATAAATAAAAAATAATTAAATCATATAAATATCAATATTCACACAAGGGAAACTATTGTACTGCATAAAATTTAACTATAATCAATATCCATTTGACAAGAATGGTAGCCGTCAAATTTGAGACAGAAGCTATCTATTTGGAAAGGATCCTCACCGTCTATTTGGCGCAAACAAGTCTATCTTGAAATAAGTTGGATTTGTGTAGTGACGTTAGGGTTTGGAATTGATGATTACACGTTTAATATCATACATAATGGGTTTTGTGGGTGAGCTGCCCCACATATGCTCCATGTCTTGTCTCTACCAATGAACATCCCTTTCTTAAATTATGAGAATGAAGTTGGGTCAACCAACCAAAGATTTTCTTCAATTAGGTATAGATAAGGAGATACCTTGAAGATTATTTGTCTGTATTGCCCAAGCTTTATGATCTACCTACCATGAATTTCATTTTTATTGGTTCTTTGAGCAACTATCTTATAATTTATAAATGACTATTTAAAAAAAATTATTTACATTATCATGAAAATAATGATAATAGTCATAAAAATTATTATTTAAATTTAATTACATTTTCAATGTGTTAAATTATTATTATAAAATTTCAATTGTATCAATAATGTAAGACTTATTGAAATGCTAATTCAAAGTAAAAATTTCAACTCTATTAATGTTTTGTTGTCGCTTGAATAAAAAAGAATACTATTATAAGCATCACAATAGTCCTTATGTATTTTGAGGTGGCAAGGTAAATTAATATGAAAATTAATTATAGCCTCAACTATAAAATTGTATTTTCAACTCTTTAAGTTTTTTTTGGAAGAGATACTTACACTGCTTATTATTATGCACAAAAAATATATTTAATTATATGTTTGCAAAAATTGTTTCACAATCATTGAAATAGTGCAATATTATTTAATATTATTTTATTATTTTAGTGCAAAAAATAACTACCATGAATTTAAGTTATCTATGATTAATGACTCACAATTACAATAATAGTGCACTATTTATGCAATCTAATAGCCACTAATATTCACTCCAACTATAATTTCAACTATCAAATAGCAAGCACAAATTACAACGGATTTTGGGCATCTTTCACTGCTACAAAACCCTAATGAGGCGTAAAATAGTGGCCAGACTAAGTAGGGAGATTTTTTTATAACAGAAGATAAATCAAAAGAATCCAAGAAGAAACCTAAGGAAAATGGTCCACCCAATCTTGACACCTTTGTAGATGAGGTTGTGAAGAAAGGAACCACTACTACATGTGTTGAACCAGACAAACCAATGCCAGATGAACAATCAGGTAAAACCCTCGAAATACGACTTCCTGATGACATTGTTGAGGTTATTTCAAAATGTCAAAACAAGCTATTATTTTATTTTTCTTATGGGGAGTCCCATCTGAAGTTGAATTTTACAAACGAGCTTAGCTAAATTGGGAAAATCGCGGAATCCCTGAGAGGCCTTGGAAAAGGGTATGTGTTATGCATGTTTAAGTCAACAAACCACACCCAAGTTGTTCTGTAATACGAAACTTGGGTCATTTGTGGAAAAACATGTTATTTGCAAGCCTAGACCTTCAATTTTCATCCCAAAGGTTTGTCTCGCTTGCATTAAATCCGAGGTGGGTCAAGCTTTCATTCATCAATCTAGCTTTTAGACCATTTCTAAAGGATATTGTGGCTCAATTGGGGAGAGTAATCTAGTGCAAACATAATTCTAACAAATTTTCAAGCCTAAGAGTTCATCCCAAGGCTTGTGTGGAGGTAGACCTAAATAAAGCATTGTTAGATAACATTAAACTTATCATCCTAGGTTTCAAATTGGATCAACCACTAGTCTATCTGAACAAGCCGAATGCATGTTTTTATTATTGAAATGAAGGCTACTTGATTCACGAATGTCTTATATTAGGAGAAATAAGTCAACTCTACCTCTCTCCAATTCTGCCCCATTCAACAACCACTTGTCCTCTTCTAGTCCTGCTCATTCTCCTACCGATCAACCCTCTTCTTCCCCATCACCTATGACCAAGAAAACACCTATTTCCTCTTCTACCCCTAACAATCTTTCTTAAGCTCATGAGGAGTTTTCCCCCTCTTTTAAGGATGTGGTTATGCTAGATGGATAAAGATTAGTTAGGAAGAGGAGAGAGCCACTCATCTCTCTCCCTCTTTTATCTTCCCCTTCCTCTCCTAATGCTCGAGGTTCCTCTTCTCCCCCCACTACTCTTCTCCTAAACCATGTTCTTGAGATTCATCTTTCTCTTGCCATCGATATATATCTCCTTCTTCCACCTCTAAAGATTGTGAGGCCAAGGATTCATAATTGAATCTTGATAAAAGTTTCAACATACTTTCCCAAGAAGATGAATCATCGAGCACTCCCATCATGAATTATAGAATCCTCTCTTGGAATGTATGAGGGATTGCTCTCCCTCCTTGCAAGTATAAAGTGAAGGATATGGTTATGAAATGGAAGCCATATATGCTTTTCCTCCAAGAATTTAAAATCAATAGCAGTAAGCTTGAGGCTTCATTATGTAATGTTTGGAGAGATGCTAGTTTTTTGCATACATTCCATAATGATGGTAGAGGTGGGGTTATTATTGGACTTTCTCCATGGGTTGCTAAATATATCATTAGTAAAGGTGAGGACCCTTCTCATAGTTGTGTTTGGTCTCTCACCTTTATTAATGGTCAACTCATTCATTTTTGTTCAATTTATGCTCCCAATCTTGCTAAAGATCAAATTGAGTTATGGAATTGGATGTCTAATTACCTCCTATAGAGGAGGAGATTTACTACTCTCTAGTATCTAGGACAAAGAAGAGTCTACAGGGAGAAAATGGTCCTTAACTACCTCAAGGAATAAAGCTCAGGTGACGTGATAAAATGATGAGAGTTTTAAAATTAGGAAGAGTAGATCATAGAGGTTTTCTAGAGAGACTAGCGAGCTCTCGATTAAGGACAATAGTGTAGGAAAAGGATGAAAATATGACACATTGGTATCTCAATGACATACTAGCATCCCGTACAAATGAAAAATTGAGAATGTCACAAAAAATGACAAGATGACTACTAACAGTTTTGCCTGCTAGGAATTCTTAAAGTATGAAAATAACAAAGAATAACAAAACTAAAATAATGTAAGCTAAATGAGATATAAATTAAAGAATGGAAATGATAGAATGAAGGGAGAGAAAGGAAATGCTCATAATAAACCAAGAAATGAAGCCTCTAACAAAGTAATATCTCTAATACTTGCGCACATAAGATTGAGAGAAAATGTTGGGGCTATTTAGGGTTTTCCTTAGTCAAACCCTTTGTTTCAATGTTTCCACCTCCACGAACAACCAAATAGATATATAGATAGAAACATAAATAGAAAAGAAGATATTCATAGATAAGGGATGTGAGAAATCCCAAGATGCTCAAAGACACAAGAGAAGAGATAGATATCACCTACAAGGCTTGAGGAAGCCAAAGAGAGAGAGAGAAAGAAAGAGATAGTTGTGAGAGCCAAGAGAATCACAAAGAGTATTGTGAGAGCTTAAGACTATTGTAGAAATCTATAGAGAGTTGTGTAAGTAAGAGAGCGAGAGAAAGAGAAGAGAGAATGAGAGAGAGCAAGAGAGAAAAGACCAAGAGAGAACTAGAAGACCAAATGAAGTGAAAAGATGTATTTTAAAGAGAGAATAGGAGGAAGGGAAGGTTCTCAAGTTGTTACAATGTGTCTTGAGCCATTTCCATTAACCAAGGTAGGTGACAAGTGTAAAAATTCTTAGAAATAGCCATTTGAACATTGAAATGTCATGGGAAACTAGTGTGGCACGCGGACATTCACGCGATGTGCTAGTGTCCAAACAAATCACACTCAAGAATGGTGGGAATGAGGAAAGCACAAGGTTTGATGTAAAGCTGATACACAAAGGTGATTGCTAAAAAGGGGTACTAAGCACCCTGAGGGGAAAAAGGATGATGCAAGGGCTAAAATGAGCCTACACAAATACTAAGGAAGTGGACACTAAAGTGGATGCAAAAATGTAGGTGAAATTAAAAGAGGTAAAATTTTATGACACAACACATCCCTAATGCTAATTGGATTTTAGGGGGAGATTTTAATATGTTTGAACATTATCATGACTGAAGCTAGTGTTGATCATGATGTTAGTCACAACAACAATGCAGATAAAATCCTCACAAGAAAACCGTGAAGAACCTATCTTTACTTGAAAGACTAAACAAGGGCAACCTAAAAGTCCGAGGCAAGGGGAAAGTTTGACTTAGCTTAATCCCAAGGCTTCGGTTGTCAAGTCTTGACCATACTAGGTTTGCTTCCGGGTATGATGTGATATTGTTGTTAATCTCAAGGGGTATATGTGTTGGGAATAAGGTGTTTCAACTTTAGAGTCCTAACATTGAATTATTTAATGTATTATTATATTTATTTGTTTTAATTAATTGCCTACAATGTCATGTCATTAAGTGGGACCCACTAGCTAGGTGGCATCCTTGTTGGAGGTGACTATATGACACATATTCATTACATGTGGAGGTAGGCGTCCCATCTTGGAATCATGGACCTAGGAGAAGTGGTGTTATCTTATGACATATTCTATGATTCATCATAAGGTATATTTTGAATGGAGAAAGTGTGGTGCCTTAGTGGGGTATGACAAAAGTGTGAAAGAATAAGTGTGATAGTCATGTTTGACTTATTCTTTGTTTGTTGAATGTGTTGTGAGTGTGACAAACTTTTATGGCACATGTTATATGACATTTGTAAGGAATTTGTCATAACACACTATAAGCATGAACTAGGCACCCAAGCTTGGAGAGAGAAGTTTCGCATGTTATGAAAATTGTAAGAGCTGTAAGAGAATGTTGTACAAATGTCCAAATCATGCCTATGGTGTGAGATATTATTGCTACATGGGTTTGGACTCCTAAACTCTTCTAGAAGCCTCTCAAAGCTTGTATCTCCTATAAATAGGATGCCTTGCATTGTAGAATGCATAGTTTGATTGTAGGTATTGAAGTGTTGTTGGATTTCCTCCAGAAGAGCAAGATGTAGTCTCCATGTTAAGGCTATGAGCCTACAAGTGTATTGTAACCTTATTGCTGCAAATTAATACATTGGTTTGATGCTTTGGAGTGTGGGGTTTTTTACCCGAAATATTTTTCCCCACGTATATCATGTTTTCTTCTCTTTTATCTATCTTTCTTGTTTTCTTTGTGTTTCTCATTCTTGAAATGCTAATTTACATGTCGTTATGCTGCTGAAATTTTCTTAGATCTGAAACTGCATCAACTTTCCTAGAAGGGTTAGTGCATGGAAAATTAAATTGTTTGTTTCCGCTTCAAGGCATAGTAGTATGTGCTTGTATCAAGATGATTAAAATCTGATTTATTTTAAGAAGCATAAGATACTGAAGGTGCATACTGGATGTTGGAAGGCTTTCTAAGTTCATCATTTCCTTTCATTTGGTATCAAAGCTCAGTTCTGAACTTGCATGTCACTTGCATATGCTCGCATGGTGATGCATGTGGTGTTTGGGGCTTTGGATATTTCTTCTGTTGTGATTTCTTAGCTTGGAAAGCTTGAGGGAATTTATTTTGAAGGAGTTGGTTGATCGTTAATCCTTGAATGAGTGGAATTTTTGTAGTTGATCTTGTTTTCTAGAAACAACAGGCATTGTGAAGAATGGAAAAGATATAGCTTTTATGGAGTTGTTCATGTAGTTACATTTGATATGTTATTGATATGGAGCTCCTAATTTCATAGCTGAATAACCCTCATGCATGGTGGTTTTTTTTCATTTTGTGGTTATGTGCATTATAGTTTTCATATTGGATGTCTAAGATGGAATCTCTAGTCATATGAAGAGACTCATGTTGTTATTAGTTCAATTTGGTGTTCCTATGTTTGGTGGTTTTTTTTATTTCCTTACATTGGAAGGCATTAATTTAATAACCTCAAATGCATGTAGGCTATGAAGTTGATCATTGGATGATTTAGAAGCTTCTAGAATAGCCTAGTTCTCTCTCGGATGCATGTACATGTTGGTGGTGGAGCTGGCTTGCAAATGGGCCTAGAAGTTCCTAGACCTCTCTTTCCTAATGGATGTTTTTACTTGCATGGCTCATATTCATGTTCCTTGGATTTGAGGGTTTTATGAATTTTCCATTTAAAAATCTATGATTATGCATATTCATGATATTCCATTGTTTTGGTTTAACTATTATGGTTGTATACAAACTTGAGGGTCTTCTAGATGGTAAGTGGATATGGATTTGCACGTGTGTTACAAAACATGATGGGTTTGCAGGTTTACACGGTAAATCAAAATTTATGGTTTTTCAGATTTGTAGATGAACTATTTTTTAGATTATGTTTCCCTTGTGGTATTTCTGGATGTAAGATAGTTACAAGTTTGCGTGTATGCTTTGTGCATGTTTTGAGGAGGTTTGAAGCTTTCTCGTTGAGGAAATGTTGGAATATTTTTTACCATTGGTGATTTGTGGGTTGTGAAGTTGGGATACTTTATATTTTATAAGCTTCTGGACAACCTATTTCCTCTGAAGCTTTTACAGTTTCCCTGTGTTCTAAAAACTGTGGGTTTGTGTAGATCTGGAGTATTCACTTGTTTAGATGAAATATGTGTGATCTATTATTCTGGATGTTTAAGTGGTCTTAGATTTACATAGAGATGATTTTTACAGGTTTTACATGTTAACAAAAATCTATGGTTTGTAGATCTGTGGAAAATATTGTGTTTAGACTCTTGGAGTTTTCTGGATGAAAACAATTGCAGATTTGAAGGA
The DNA here is from genome assembly GCA_007258455.2 of Sequoia sempervirens. Lineage (NCBI taxonomy): Eukaryota > Viridiplantae > Streptophyta > Pinopsida > Cupressales > Cupressaceae > Sequoia > Sequoia sempervirens. The sequence continues at coordinate 5,384 of VDFB02133169.1, read as the reverse complement.
ATGTTTGTTTAGTTCCTTAGTTATGGTACTTGAATGTGGACATGTTTGGAAAATCAGATTAGAGGTTGATTTGGAGTTTGAGTCATTTGGTCTATATGGTTATTCTCTTAGATATCTCAATTTGCAGTTTACTAATGTGATGATGAGTTTGCATGTTTCAGTGATTAGATCTACAAGTCATGTAGGTTGTCGATTAGCTACCCATTTACTTGTAGTGGGATGACTGGGTTGTGGATTATCTTTATTCACCAGGTTTGATGTATTGTTGTTGCAAACTTTTGATTGTTGGCCTTGTTCTTGGTCATTTGTACATTGGTATGTGTGCTTAGAGATGAGAGGATGGATGTTTCTTATAGTACCTGAACAATTTTTTTTGGGACTTGTATTATGTGGTTTATCATGATGTCATGGATAGCTTGGTTACACTCTTTAGTGGGAGATTTTGACAATGATGGTTTGGCACTGATGTGGATTCACCATTTGATGGTGGATGGTCTTCTGCAGTGATTGTTGGTGTCATGGATTGACTCTTGGTTTCTACTTTTATGCAATGATGGGTCATTGGCATCTTTGGTTTCATTAATAAGGGATGGTTTTATTCATATTGATTACATATGTTGATTCTTGGTTAAGGGTGTTATTGTATTATGTCATGGTTTACTCTTGATCATGTGTTAGAGTTTTGGCATGGTACCTGTTCTCTTGAGACCAGGATGTATGCATTGTTGTATGTTGTCATGTTTATGTTCTTGATTCATGATTGGAGCTTTGACAATGATCTTGTGTGGTTCTCTTGGTATTGGGTACATCTATCATTTGCTTGATTACTTCATTATTATGGTATGTTGCATTTAGAGTTTGGCATGGATTGGTTGGTTATAGGTACTCATGGATACTTGGAGACATAGGTGAGGCTAGAGTTCTCTTGTGATTAGAGACATGTTTTGAGATGGTCACTCTTGATGAGATTTCAACAGGAAGTCTGAGGATCCTACACCTTGGTTGGACATGAGTTCAATATGGACCTATGAGGAGATTGTTCTTGGATGAGTCATGATGCTTTGATATCTTGGAGGAGCATTCTCATTCCCCACTCTTGGTCTACTTGGTAGTCTACTTGAGAGGTATCAACCATTGTTCCTTTCAGGTGTATTATGTTAATCTTTGTCCTCTCATGCATATGGATCTTAAGCTAAGGATATATGGTTTTGGAGGATTCATTTGAGGAGCGTTGGCATGTTTATCTCCTTATGCATTATGAGAAAAATTTATTGATGTTGAGTTTAGGAGATGTATTGGACTTATTTCCTGATATGGGAATGGATATTTAGTTTGATCTTCTTTGGCTTGAGAAGCTTACATCCATGTTCATTACATGATACATATGTTACATTTTATCTTGGTGATTGAACAGTTGGGTGTTGTTATGGATTTTATTTTGGGGTGTTGTGGAGGAGATCATAATTGACACAGTTGACATTTAGAGGTGTATGTAGAAGGATTTTCCACAGGTATATGATGTGCAATGTTTCTCTCTTTGGTCTTGGTTATCCTCTTGGATGTTTGGTTTCACATTACATTGGTTTTGAGGTTTGGATGGAAACTATTGAAAAGATTAAGCATAAAAAATTGGTACCTTTACTTGGATAATGTGTTTTCACTTATGTTCTTGGGTGATGACATGAAGGTTTCTTTATCTCTTTCCTTTGTTGAGTGTGGAGAACATGGGAGAGCTTTGGAGGCTTGTGGTGAGAGTTACTATTATTGGTTACTCATTTATAGGTTTTGCATATCATTATGGATGTTTCTTGGTACTACATGATGTTTTTTACACTTTCTATATGATATTATTGGTAGACTTGGTATGCCTTGATATTTTTTGGATTTGACATCACCCATACAGTGGGAGTTCCTAGATGTGTGTGTTCTTAGTGATGGTTTTGACACATGGAGCCTTTGATTGTAGTCTATGAGTTGGATATGTTGCTGGCATAAGTTATACTATTATTTTGGATACCTTTGAGGTATGGCAGATTGGATGGATTAGCATTTGTTGTGGGTGCTATTTCTGATCTCGTGTGTTTATCAGTTAGATGAGGGCAACCTGGTTTGGTTATAGGTCTAGCTAATGGTTTATATTGTTCTCTGGAGGATTTTTTGTCTTCAAAATTATGTTTTGAATCTATGGGCCTTGGGGACCTGAGCCATTGATTTAATTTGAGTCTTGGAGGGTCTTCAACAAGTGGGAGAATGTTGGGAATAAGGTGTTTCAACCTTAGAGTCCTAACATTGAATTATTTAATGTATTATTGTATTTATTTGTTTTAATTAATTGCCTACAATGTCATGTCATTAAGTGGGACCCACTGGCTAGGTGGCATCCCCATTGGAGGTGACTGTATGACACATATTCATTACATGTGGAGGTAGGCATCCCATCTTGGAATCATGGGCCTAGGACAAGTGGTGTCATCTTATGACATATTCTATGACTCGTCATAAGGTATATTTTGAATGGAGAAAGTGTGGTGCCTTAGTGGGGATGACAAGAGTGTGAAAGAATAAGTGTGATAGTCATGTTTGACTTATTCTTTGTTTGTTGAATGTGTTGTAAGTGTGACAAACTTTTATGGCACGTGTTATATGACATTTGTAAGGAATTTGTCATAACACACTATAAGCATGAACTAGGCGCCCAAGCTTGGAGAGAGAAGTTTTGCATGTTATGACAACTATAAGAGCTGTAAGAGAATGTTGTACAAATGTCCAAATCATGCCTATGGTATGAGATATTATTTCTATATGGGTTTGGACGCCTAAACTCTTCTAGAAGCCTCTCAAAGATTGTATCTCCTATAAATAGGATGCATTGCATTGTAGAATGCATAGTTTGATTGTAGGTATTGAAGTGTTGTTGGATTTCCTCCAGAAGAGCAAGATGTAGTCTCCATGTTAAGGTTGTGAGCCTGCAAGTGTATTGTAACTTTATTGTTGCAGATTAATACATTGGTTTGATGCTTTGGAGTGTGGGGTTTTTTACCTGAAAGGGTTTTCCCCATGTATATTGTGTTTTCTTCTCTTATGTCTATCTCTCTTCTATTCTTTGTGTTTCTCATTCTTGAAATGTTAATTTACATGTCGTTGTGTTGCTGAGATTTTCTTAGATCTGAAACTACATCAACTTTCCTAGAAGGGTTAATGCATGGGAAATTAAACTATGTCTATTTCCACTTTAAGGCATAGTAGAATGTGCTTGTATCAAGATGATTAAAATATGATTTATTTTAAGAAGCATAAGATACTGAAGGTGCATACTAGATCTTGGAAGGATTTTTGAGTTCATCATTCCCTTTCAATATGATTATCTCTAGCTTTTAAAGGAATCATAGGAATCAAATGGAAGTTTTTTAGTCTAATCATTAAACAATTTAATGAAATCAACAGATTTGTAATAGTATTTCATGAATATCAAACAAATTTTCTATCACTTAAGTAGATTTAGGTTTAAACATTTAGCAATTTCATGGAAACGAAAGATTTATAATAATATTTCCACATTCATCTATATTTTGGAACATTTTTTAAAATTTAAACATCTAATCTAAAATAAAGCATAAAAAATACTTGAAAAGTAAAATTGCTCTTGGGTATTATCCATGCATGCCCCAAGATTTAATCAAATCAAAGCAAACCGCTCTATACATCACCAACTTTCTTCATAGCTAGGCATAGAATGGTGCAAGATTTTAAAGAAGGGGGTTTAGTTTGGACATCAAGTAGGTTCTGTGTGCACCCTTAAATGGCACATCATGCAGTCTTGTCTAGCTGAACGAACAAACCAGCTAAAAAAGATTAATGAGATAGATAGCTTTCAAATTGGCCTTGATATTGATCAAGCTCTATATGCATACAGGTTTTTAATCCATAATGATTCAAAAAATAGGAAAAAAGAACAAAACTTAAAGAAGTTTTGGCTCTTCTGACATCCACAAATTCTAAACTTAACTCAAAAGGAAATATCACTAAGCCTTTTGTAGAAGCAAGACATAGGGAAGATAAGACAAATACATGAGAGGAAATCCAATGTACCGATCACATCAATGCACATGGAATATGACAACTGGAAAGAGAATTGCTAATGAAGTCAACGAAGGTTGACTATCACAACATGTTGATATCCTTTGGGTTTCTTATCTTCAATATAATCAGGGTATCAACTTTGACATAGCACATCCGCCAAACAAAATGTAGGAAATTTCCACACATTCAGAATTAATCAAGTGGAAATTTTGTTCCCACATTCAGGTTCAAACTCAAATTGAACATTCCCATAGGTTAATCACCTCGAGACTAACCACACTTCTCCTTCGCATGCATATAACCAAGATTCTCGGTATCCTAGTAACCGGTGTTTCTTTGTAACGAGCTCTATTCCCACATGAACTTTCAAAGTGTACGTCTGAACCTAGTAAAACTATTAGATCTACTTGTAACCCAAGTTTTCTTGACTTTCCATGCCCGAATTTTGCATCACAATCTGTTTCTCCTGCAATCAAAAATTCCAACTATTAAACCCCTTTTAAAACATTCATAAAAATCTCATATAAATAAAACCATCATTAATTAATCATCCTTTTAAATCCATCATAAATAACACACTTTCAAAAAATAATCATATATTCTTGTGTATTATTATTCTTAGCTAGGTTACTGGACCATTAGACCTTTTGGATAACATTGAGCTTTTAAACTTTACTTTCCATTGTTACCCGGTACCCACTACTTTAGATTTTACCAATAATTTTCCTAGACCTTAGATTTTACCAGAACTTCCATATTAACAGACCTCTGCTCAACACCTTATGTTACCTCAAGTTACACTTTTGGCCTTCTCGATTCTTGGTACCCAGTACCCAGAACACTTGAATTATGAAGTACTCTTTTTTCTTTAAAAAATATCCTTTTGCTTTCCACTTTCTGCGATCTTTCTAACTAGCCAACACCTACCATAAGCGTTAGTTTTCACTTGGGGTCCCCAAGTCTTATAGTATTGGGGTGTGTTGTGAGACCACACAATAGCTAGTCCAAATAGTTTAATCTTAGCTTAGAAGAATTCGATAGTTGGTTATTTTGTTGAAACTCATTGGGAGTGGTAGATCCTATTCATTACACAATTACTAGTCAATCAAAAAATTGGTTTGCCTAGTTTAATTCTAGAATGGGAAAGGATAGGAAGTTGAGTAGGTTGGATAGATTTTATATTTCCCCTATCTTACCTATGGTTTAAGATTTAGTGTGATTGTGTGTTCAAGTGGACTTTTATGCTACTCTTTTTTATTATTATCCCATAATTTTCAATATAAGTTTGTCTAAAACTCGAAACA
>VDFB02133166.1:0-29563 GCA_007258455.2 Sequoia sempervirens | reverse complement strand
GGACACTAAAGCAAACACAAGAATGTATGTGAAATTGTAAGGGGTGCAATTTTACGACATTACAAACTCAAACACCTAATTGAAGGTAAGTTTTCTCCAAATTATCCTTGTGTTTTTTCTCATAATTTCTATTCTACTTTATTGTTCTATTTAGTAGACCTTAGATATGAGTTAGGAATTGAGACTCTATTTTTCCCACCTGAGCTCCTGAGCTTTCTGTTGCTCAGGACGTTAGTACGCCACTTGGACGATAGTGTACCGCACTGACATCCTAAATCTGCACTTACATCCTTTGGCCGAGAGCTCCTCTATCAGAGGCAGAAATCTGGAAGTGTCACTCTCTAAGGATCTAAAGTAGTTTTCTCTTAAAGTTAACTTGTATACATTTTCTTTGCAATTTCTTCATTTAGTTTATGTTGAGCTTGTGGGATATGGGTAGTTCATTCCTTGTTGATCTCTTTGATAATAAAGTGACCCATGTGCAGTGAATCCCTCTTATCTCACACTTAGGTATGTGTATTAAAATCTAAAAAATAGGATTAAAAAATATGATTATATGTATGTGATTGTACATTCAGCATAATAAAAAATTAGCAAACAAATATGATACCAAATTTATGTGGAGAAACCCTATTAGGAAAAAAATCCACACAAGAAAACAAGGAAAGTATATTGTTTATCTTCACAAGAGAGATACACCACAACACATTTATCTGTTTATCTCCTACAACTTAGATGTTTCCATACACATTCTAATAACACAAGATACAACTACCATCTCAAGGCTCCAATTATTTATAGAACTTTTCGAAGACAAAACCACAATGGTAAACTTAAACAAGAGGTGCATAAACTACTTGAAAAAACCCATGCCCATTACTTGGAAAACCAATATTCATGATAATAAATTAATTAATGCATACAAAGCTTAAACATGGGTGCCTAACCCATAGCCTCTCCATCTTCTAGCATTCAAGATGCTTTGGTCACTATTCAACTTCCAAATAGAGAACCATTGGATGCATGTTTCCCTCCAAACTTGGGTTCCCTACTCAAGACCCTTCACATTCGCAATGTGGATGGCTAGGAGGGAGAATTTGTCCTCTAGTAATGTGTAACCTCCACCAACATTAAATTTCCTCTTAAAAATATAATTACAATAATGCTAATATTAAATAAATTTCTCACATGTCCCCTGGGACACTTTCCAAGAAATATGGAGAAATAAAAATTACATAAGTTTGTAGGGTAAATTTCACCTAACTTTACAACCCCTATAAGCATAATTCAAAACATTTTACATGTTAGTTGGTGAAAAACTATGTTATGCTAGAAGATTCAACATGTCAGAAATGGTCAAATTTAAATTTCAAAATGGAGGAACAATTTTACAAGTGTGATCTAGTCTAAGGGACATAATTACACACATTAGTCATGTCTAGGATAGGGAAATGGTAATGTAAATAAGTCAAGAATATTTTAACTATACGATATGACATAATATAGTGTTGTATTTTACATTTAGGGTCAACTAGAACACCAAAAGTGACCAATAGGGGTTAGGACCATACAATAGTGATACACACATAAAATGGTGTAAAATAGATAGGGAAAAGTGTAACACTATACATTTTTATCCTCTTCACTTGGATGCCCCAAAATATTTGTAATTGATTCTCTAGATAACATATTTTTATTTGTTTATGGATGAAGTATTCACTTGCCATTTTGTCATGTAAAAGGAATAAATGGTTCCTAGAATGAATTAGAGTGACACCAAACAAGTTTCCTTATAGATGTATAGGTATGAATATGCCTTTTAAATACTCAAATATTTTAAGAATAATATGGCAGAAAATATGGGTTCTCGCAATATATAAAACTATTCATGTTATAAAAATCACAATCAATCAAATAGAAAGGATTAAAAAATCCACACATTGTGCTTCATGCATGCATTCATTATTAAAAGTAAAAGGTCCCACATAAATAATTGGAAAATTAAACACAATATTCTAATTCATTCAATGGAAAAAAAAAAATCTAACTCTTTATGCTAATTGGTTGCAACCAACTATCAATAAAAATTCATTTAAATTAATCACTCATTATTAAATAAAAATAAAAACCAAAAAAAATTTAACAACTTAAAAAAATATTTATTTTTAAAAATTATTTCCATTAAGAAATTTTTGAATTCATGGATAGATTTGTAACATTTTTGTCCCTATAATGTATAAGACTATTTTGATTGGCTAACTCTATAATACTATTATTTCATAAATAATTACAAATCCATCTAAAAGATAAGCTCAAAGTGATTGTGTTTATTTTAATATGATGAAATATTTTTATTTGTCGATTAACATTAGTAATACTTTGTCCTTTGAATGAGATATATTATCCTTTTACATTACTCAAAGTTGGATTCAGCATAGGAGGACCCAATCTTATTGCATTGATGTAATTTACTGGACTATGTGCTGAAATGCCTGGAACCAAAATTCCAAATATTCTAGAGATAATAGAAAGTTTGGTTTCTTTGAAGTCATCTCCCTTTATGTAATGTAGTACTAAGCTCTGTAACACTTCCCATATGGCAGTTCTCCTTATGGGTATGAAGAATTCTAGTGAGAGATCTTTGTTGGGGGCTTCTGCAAGATTCTGTCACAACAATTTTTTTAACAAAAAATAATATTAAATCAATGGAGATATTCTTAATATAATTTAATGAATATCACTAATCTGAAAAATAGTTATGAATATCACAAGCTTAAATAGTAATCATTACCTTTTCACAATAAAAGCAGTTGTAGTAAAGGCATACTCCAAAGTGCTTATACATGAATAAGTCGTCATCAAAAGGTACTCTTGGAATAAGGTCATTGGAATATACAACTCTAAAGTATCTAGGTGTGGTTTGATTTAGTTTCCTATTCATGAAATCTCCAAATACTTTATCACCAACTCTGGGCTGTCCAAATGTATAAATGGCCAATAGTTTTTCCAACAACTTATCCTCGTCATTCACAAATAGCATTGCTAAAATCAATATAGCCAAGGCTCCTCCTAGACTGTGACCTGTCACAATGAATTTTGCATTTTTGTGGATTTGTAAAAGGTTTTTTAACTTTTGACATAGCACAAAATAGGCTAGAGGTTTGTCATTTTCCTGTGTTTCAAGATGATGTGAGGATTTTCTACCAATTGAACGGTTTTCTAAACCTAAAGCCTCTAGAAATCCTAAATGGACCTTTCCTATTTGGGGATACTTATACCAAGAGAAATCTAAATCTGTTATGTAATCATCTGCCTCAAATAATTGTGTTCCTCTGAAGGCTATCACTATTAACTTGGCATCAACTTCTTTGTCGCATAGTACAAATGCTTGAGTAGATTTCTTTTGCAAGTGATTTGTAAATTACCCATATTGAAGCAAATTAGTATTCATGAATATGCAACTCATATAAAGGTATTACCTAATTTTAGAAATATATATGTAGAGCATTGGTGCAAATGATAATGAGTTTATAATAAAGACAAGAAACATTGTCACAAGTTCTCTCCAACATTGATAAAAATGACAATAAAGACATTGTCAACAAACACTAAGTGAGAAGAATATCTTAAACATGTTTGAGAAATAAGTAGATATTCATTATCTTTTGTTAGAAGAGGTACTTAGTTAAAAGGATTAAATTGAGATCCAAACATGAATATCTTCTAATAGTTGGTAATGCCTCAATGTTAAAATATTGTCCTCCACTCTTTTGTTTTTCTAAATTAAATCTACTTAATAAAAGTAGAAAGATCTAGAAAACAATATGTATGTGAATGAATTTTATTTTTTATAAATTTTCATTTTAAAGTGCTAGTTGATTTTATTTCTGTTCAAAGATTATTTCATTCAGTGATCAAATAGTCAATTTTTCTTTTTTTATATAAAAAATAAGTAATTTTTTTTATTAGTCAAATTTTATTTTAATTGTTTACTATAAAAAATGTTTGAGAATAGCCTAAAAATTTACCTAATAATATCTCTATCATTTAAAAAGAACTCTTAATTTTAACTCTTTTTAATTATAATTTTAAAATTTAAAATTATTGTATATAAATTTAATAACAGATTAAATCATTAAAATAAATTTAGATTTGTTTTGTATGCTAAATTATCTCAACTTAGATAATATTGATTTATATTAATTTAACTGATCAATCTATATTGAAATGGTGAAATTATATGCTAAATTATCTCAACTTCGATAATATCGATTTATATTAATTTAACTGGTCAATCTATATTGAAAACGTGTAATTCACGATTTCATTAGACTTAGGTAGTTTTTTCAGAAAGATTCCATACCGTCCCAAAAGTCCAAGAACTCCACAAAATACATCTGCAAATATTGGACATTTTCGTTTAGTCAAAGAAAATTTTGAATAGATTTCTCTCGTCTGATTTTAAGACAAGTGAAATAAAATTCGGTACCCTACCTTCCAGTGCTGAGTGACTCTTTTCCTGATAACCAACTTGTTTTCGTAAGCTAAGGTTGAAGCCATGGCTGAGATATCTGCAAAGAAACTATCACCAGGCTCCATGATTAAATCAGCCTTTGCTTCAGAGCTTCTGTTATACAAATCTGTGCGCCGCTCTAAATGGCCAATCACACTTAAAAAGTCCTCTCAGTATAAGACTGAAATAGAAGAAAACCAGAAAGGAGTAACATAAACCAGAAAGGATTCAGATCTGATAACTACCTAGCAGTATAAGACTGAAATAGAAGAAAACCAGAAAGGAGTAACATAATCTCAGGTGTTTTGCTCTCCTAAGCCAACAAAAACGGCTTATGAAATTACAAAAATAAAGAAAGATAGAAAATCGGTTCTAAGAAAATTCATGGGCAGTAATTTACCATTAGTAGTTCACTCTAACAATTATAATTCACTCCTAACAATTCACTGTTAGTAATTCATCATTGTGATATATTTTATTATTGAAAAATGTATACGTGGTGAATATACCACCACAATGAATTCTTGGTAGTGAATTGTACAAACGATGAATATGTCATGACAATAAATTATTGACAGTGAATTGTTGGAGTTGAATTGCTGGTAGTAAATTACAGACAGTGAATTTATCTGATGCCCGAAAAACATATAGAATGATCCATGGTTAGAAAAAAATGATTTAAAAATGCTTACACAATTTTTTTTTGAGAATATATCAAATCATTGAAAAAAAATATAGTTACCGTTTAGTAAGTTGAACAGGGTTTTTAATAATCCCCCATTATGAGAAAACAGGTTGAGAAGAAATTCTATCAAGATACCCAATGCTTTCAAGGGTCCTGCAACATACTTCACAATTTTCATTAATATAAGTGAGACCTTCAGTTCCAGCTGTCATCCAACTGTGATATGAGTGGGTCTACTAATTTAGTGAGGTGGGATCTTAATCCATGAGGCAATAATACACTCAGAAGCAGCTTAAACAAATAAAGCCTCTCAGGGTAGGCTATCAAATCACTTGCCTCCATATTATTCACAAGTTTTCTCTTAGAGCTCGGAAGAAGAAGAGAAATGTGTTGCCAATGTCCACAGGTTCGTGCATTTATATTCAATAAAGCTCATGAAAAATGGCATTGTACTCTGACTTAGTCAGAACGTTAATAATATTAACAACGTTTGAAATTGATTTGTTGGTAATCTACTCAACATTTGACTTCTCTGTGTATTGCCTATTCAGCATTGACAGTATTTATTAATTAATTGATAGGTAAAATTATATTATTTTATAAATTTTAATCAATAAAAATGATTAAATGTGTATTTAGAAGGTCTAATCTAAAATAAAATTAATGTTGTTTATATTGATTTGTTATTTTAAAAAATTATTTGGTTGAACCGTTCAAATTTAATTTCATTATCAAAATAGAATAGTTATTGAATTGGTATTTTTGTTGTAGTTTTAATGTGAAATCTATGGTGCATTTATGATGCACATGTTGAACGGGTACTTTGACCAATTAAAAAAAAACTATTTTCTATTTTAACAATTGCAGTTGACTATTTAATCATTAAAAGAAATAATATTTCAGTTCAATGATGTGGACTCCACAATAACTTAAAAGTTACATAGATTCCCTTTCTAAATTATTGGATTAAAGTTAAAAAGCATTTACAAAGTACAAAATACAGAAGTACAGACAAGCATGCATAGACAATACACAGTCAAATAAAGAATTCATATTATAATTGATATCTTTGTGTGATTTTTCATGTTTTTGATATGAATGAAGTGTAAAATTATTATTGTAGGTTTGATTTTCTAAAATATGTAAATAAGATTTTTGAAAGGATCTTAACCCTTTTTCACAATTTTATAAAGGTAAAACAAAAAACTCAACCAATCAACAAAACACATTTAACACAAACAAAATCTACAAACACAATAGCAAACTGTTTTTTAATTTTTAATATGAATAAAATTTAAGATTATTATTAATTATTTAATTAGTATTCCAAAGATGATAATAATATGGCCTAAAAGTTAGTGTTAGTCTGCAGATTCGTCTGTCCTTGTCCATGTGTTGTATGATTAATCTTCTCCGTCATCTTAGGCATAAATAGTTTTTAAAAAAAAAAAAAAAAGAAAACAGCTCACTTTTTATATACATCTTTAAAATGATATATTTGAACGAGTTTTGTGAAAATAAACTGGAATACATCGTGATCATCAATACAGTTTTAATCATATATTAACATAAGCTTGTGTGGCGAGAACTTTTCTTTCCTATAATATATTTGCACCCCATACTCTCCGAGATGAAGTATTTTGCAGGGTGCATAGTTCATTAATTGTGAAGTTCATGATATTTCTTTCCTTTGTGGATTTATTGGTAAAATTGTTATTGCACGTTTTTCTTTTTAAAAAGATGTAGGTAAGATTTTTGAAAGGTTCAACCAATCAAACATAACGCAAAAAAACGTGCAATAAAATTTAAGATTATTATTGCACGCTTTTGTTTTTAAAAAGATGTAGGTAAGATGTAGGCAATTTTTAATATGAATAAAACATAAAATTGTTATTGCACGTTTTTGTTCTTAAAAAGAAGGTAAGATGTAGGTAATTTTTAATATGAATAAAATTTAAGATTATTATTAACATGTATGTTTCTGTATTGATTTTGTGCAATCTACATGTTTTTTTATTTTTTTTAATATTTTGTCTTGCATTTGAACTGTTACTAATGTGTGCTATCTTCTGTAGTGAGTAACAAGTCTTCAATTTAAGTCTGCAAATTTTCGATATCATTTTTGATATCCATTTGCAACTTTCAAGATTCTATGATTCAAACAATTGATTCCGTGTATTTGTTTTTATTTTTATACACGTCTGGCCAGCCGAGCCATTAGAATTTATTATGGTCGATAGTGAGTGTAGTGGCCTCTCAAAGTTGAGGAGCTCTGGAAATGAAAGAAATTGTATTAGAAGCTCCAAGCTCCTCGTTTGCCTGTCAGGCATCGCTAAGAAGCATTCTTCATATCAATTGCAGTTAAGTGCATATGCTTGCATTCTCAAACGAGCATTAATCTTGTTCCATTTTTGTTGAACACTGGTTTGAGTATAGAAGTCTGGTATGGAATCCCCATTCTTCAACCACTCTTGCCTGGCCACGCATGCTTTCAAATTTTCTATAAATCTTTTTAAGATTAGGAGAGTCTGTGTTAGAAAATAGAATATTTGTTATCTCATTTTTGCCATCAATCGGGCAATCATCACTGAAAATCCTCTACTTCACACTCTTCCTCTTTTTATCCTTTCTCCACCTAAACCACCCATCACATACAAAAGCACAGATTACACGATTCTTGCACCTAAATCATTTTTTCTTTTGATATTACTGAGTTTCCTTTTTCAAGCTAGATACCATGGGAGGCTTTAGTTTAAACTTTAGGATTGATGGTATTCTAATAATACCAGAGTTATTGCTTGATTTTTATTTTGTTTCTGTTTCAAAGGTTGTCAGTGATTTTAGTTTGGATGTTCGATTTCAGGTTATTCAGATTTTCCAATTTCAGATTGTAGAACTGCACCTTAAGATAAATACCTTCTCTGTAATAGATTTTAAATATTTCCATTTTTAGTGACATTTTTAAATGTATTATTTCCTTCTATTAAATACATTCTTTTAACATTAGATCCATTTCTCTGGCATCGCACCAGCACTCAGATATTGAATATAACATTTAAAAATTTTAAGCCATCGGTAGCATGTAGGGTTGGCGAGTGTGGTCTATTATAATGATCTTGGCATAATACACTTCCGTTAAATTTTAGGAATAACCTGTTGGGTGGTAAAGCCCAAAATTATAAAGTTGTTGGTGCTTGAACGTAGAAGATAATTTGGGAATTAATAAGAGATAATCCCTGAGTGTGGACGTAGCCATTTTTATGGTGAACCACGATAAATCTCGTGTTCTTATTTATGATTTCTTTTATGCTCTATTTTAACTTTCTGTTATTTTTTATCTTTCAATTTTCTACAATTATATTCAACAATTGGTATCAAAGCTTTGGTTAAAAAGTTGTTTTGAAAATCTTGAAGAATTTTTAGGAAAATAGATGTGGAAGCTTTGAATGATTGGGCCCGAGCTCTCATGTCTTGGTCGTGTGGCTCTGGAGTGAGTCATGATGAAGTGGGAGCTATTCATCAAATTTTTTTGGATGAAATAAATGATGAAGCTGATTTTATTATTGAGGAGTTTCTTGGAATGATGGAATCAGACACTGACATTGAGCTAGATGAAACTGTGCCGATGGAAGTAGATGAATCTCCTTTTGTTGATCCTGATTCCCTAAGTACTACCGAGGTGAGGTATGTGTGGGAAAGGCCTCCACTGGATTTGGGAGGTGAGGATTTTGAATTGGAGAGCCTTCAAAGGCTGAAGAAAATAGAGGATACATCAGATGTTGATGTGAAAGCTACACCAAAACATCGTGTACATTGGTGGGATGGCTGGACCAAGGAAAACGATTTGGTTGTAGAAGAAGAGGTTTTTGGGTTTGGAGTTGAATTTGAACCAGAAGAGTTTTTAGAAGATTTCAAGATTGAGCTTCAAGCACTTCTTGAACGCACAAGTGATGCACTATGAAATGGTTCATAAGATGTTGAAGCCGGGTCTCAACATTTATGAGGAGAATGAGGAACGCGAGGCTGAAGAATCTATTGTTGCTGTAACAAACCTGCTTGTAGGTGACAATACAGTAGAAGACTGTTTTGTGAAAAGAGCCGAAGAGATTGCTAATGCTTCCCAGCTCAAAGAGGATAACATTATGGGAACGCGATTTCAGGTAATAACTTTACTGTGAATTATGATTTGTTAGAGACTGTAAATAATCTGTCATTTTCTATAATCCATTCAATGCCCTTACCATCTGCTACGCAGCCTCAAATTATTGATTCGCTGCCCATTTCAGCTTATTCGTAGCCTCTGTTAAATGAGGAGATGCCTTCACTATATCATTCGCTGCCCTCAACAAACTTGGCACAACCTCCCCATTTCATTCCATCGAAGACTCTGGTTGAACAATCTTCATTGTTGTCTCCTACAAACCAATCGCAGCCCTCATCTATGTCCGCGCAGCCTATACAGAGTCGAACACAGCCTTTAGGAATTCATACACTGCCCTTGCCAGCTGAAACACAGCCTCTAATATCAACTGCGCTGCATTATCCTCCCCAACACATATATGATGATCCATTATATGTTCATTCACAGCCTTCACTTTCTCAAACGCTGCCCCCCCTAACTCCATCAATGCCTCCATCAATCTCTGTGCCTTTAACAGTTAATTCGCAACCCCTGTTTTGTGACAGTTCAATGGGCCAAGTAGAATGCAATTTGGGAATTAGGGAAAATTTGAGTTCGCTGCCACAGGGAAATATACAAAGTCAGAGCATTGGAGGAAATATACAGTTGTACAGAAATGAAAATATGGAAAAACAGGGGAATCTTGCTATACAAAGGTAGAGTTTTGAAGGCAGTTAGCAGCTTGAGTCTGGCGAACTTCTGAAGCTTTTTTGCAAATAGCATTTGCGGATGTCGTAGAGGAGTTGGGGAAGGGCGTAGAAGATGATGGAATGGTAAAAATAATTGAGACAGCAGGAGATGATGCTGCTAGGGCATCGTCCAAAGACAAAGTTGTGTTGGAAGCCCTGGACAAGGGTGAAATCAACGAGGATAATGTTCTGTACATTGTAGAGAATCTGGTGCAGGAGATGTTCGATCAGCGGATTGAGACCCTGTTCATGGTACTTGCGCAGAACGTTCAGGAGGTATATGAGGTCATGAGAAAACTGACAGATGGGAAGAGTAAAAGTCTTGTTGCTTACCATGCAGTTGGTCATGCCATTTGTGGTTCTCAAAATAGGGTAAGTGAACTGGAAGACAACTTGGGAAGGTTGAATGAGTGTTTAGATGGCATGGGTATGAGATTTGGAGGGTATAATCAGAAGAAAGCAAGGGAAATAATCTTGCCAAAGGAAGGAGTTCTGATTGATTGGGAAGGCTGGAAGAGATTGATTCGAAGTGTCCTTGAACAGAGCTTGAAGCCTTGCAATAGGGGCTTGTTTTCAAAGTGATGAGTAAAAATAATTGAGACAGCAGAAGATGATGCTACTAGGGCATCGTCCAAAGACAAAGTTGTGTTGGCAGCCCTGGACAAGGGTGAAATCAACGAGGATAATCTTTTGTACATTGTAGAGAATTTGGTGCAGGAGATGCTCGATCAGCAGATTGAGCCCCCGTTCATGGTACTTGCACAGAACGTTCAGGAGGTATATGAGGTCATGAGAAAACTGACAGATGGGAAGAGTAAAAGTCTTCTTGCTTACCATGCAGTTGGTCATGCCATTTGTGGTTCTCAAAATAGGGTAAGTGAACTGGAAGACAGCTTGGGAAGGTTGAATGAGTGTTTAGATGGCATGGGTATGAGATTTGGAGGGTATAATCAAAAGAAAGCAAGGGAAATAATCTTGCCAAAGGAAGGAGTTCTGATTGATTGGGAAGGCTGGAAGAGATTGATTCAAAGTGTCCTTGAACAGAGCTTGAAGCCTTGCAATAGGGGCTTGTTTTCAAAGTGATGATCAGATTGGAAGGGGATATCTCTAAGCAGCTATTTGGTCTTCAAGTGGGAGATTGCTGGGTGGTGAAGCCCAAATATTCTATTTTAGTCGGCAGTTTCTCTCATGGTTGCCTTCTTTGTAATGAATTCTTTTTGGCATGTGTTTGTCAATTTAGAAGTTGTCTGTTTTTGGTTGATTTTTACTATTTTGGAGATGAGACCAAAATTATAAAGTTGTTGTTGCTTGAATGCAGAAGGTAATTTGAGAATTAATAAAAGATAATCCCCACGATAAATCTCGTGTTCTTATTTATGATTTCTTTTATGCTCTATTTTAACTTTCTGTTATTTTTTATCTTTCAATTTTCTACCCTAGAAGTCTATATCAGTAGAGATTCAAAAATCTGTTAGTTATTAGATTTATTAGTAGGTTAAATCTGTCCACCTTTCTTTATATTTTTAAAAAATTGTATTTAAAAATAAAAATTTTGTATCTAAATATTTAAGTTAGATCTTGAGTTTATCTTAAAATTTATTTTTTCATTTATTTTTAAAATCTACTAATAAATTTTCTAATATTTATTTATAAAAAATCTATACATTTTCATAATTTCAATAAAATTATTTTAGGCATAGTTTTCTATTATTCTGTTCACTTATATTGGATTTTATGCTGTTTTTTTCCAGCCCAGCTGAGATCTTCTTGTTTGGATTGATGATTCAGAATTTGATCTTGTGTTTGTTACAGTTTTTTTAATTCTCTGTATTGGTCATATGGTTTTATACCTATTATTGGTTCTAATTTAGGTTCAGAGGCAAACATGATTGGTTTTGGACGGTTTTATCTGTAAGTTCCGAGAAACAAATTTGATGTAAATTGGCCGTGGATGCTTTGGTTGCGGTTTCAGGGCGACAATTTTATGGAAAATTGGATGGCAGTGATTTTATTTGATTTTTTCATTGTATTAATACTCTCTGTTCTCTATGGGAAGTTGAAGTGTAATTTAATATGTAGAAGTTGAAGTGTAATTTGATCCTGATAAAATATCTGATCAGTAGATAATTTAATCTGTAGAAGTTGAAGTGTAATTTGATCTGGATAAAAATATCTGGATCAGTAGAAAAAACCTCTTGCACCACAGGAGAAAATGAAACCTCCTCAATGATTTATATCCCAAATTTTTATGAGAGCATATTTTTAGAAACTAAATAAATTTTCATGAGAGCATATTTTTAGCAAAATATTTAGTTTCATGAATGAGAATATTATAAAAATATTGTATAGAATGTAGTTTTCAACAAAACTTAATGAATATGTGAGGTTAAATTACATATTTATTTTAAAATAATTTAACAATTATTAATTTGGATATAAAAGCATTCTTTTTTTTAAAAAAATTCTTTTCTTTTGCATGCAAATCATTTCATTTTCTAAAATTAAAATAAATTATAATTTTAAAAAAGTCATAAAATATTTTGAATATCAAAAAGTTTTGATTTATATTGTGTTTAATAGGTTGGTAGGGGTTGATAGGGGAAATAAACCTCTATTTCTAGATTTTTTAGCTTAATTGAATTGTGTATTGGTATTTAAATTTGAATTATTAATTAATCAAATCATGAGAATATTTTCAAGACAAAAAAAGGCAATCTTTTGGAAATAAACTTTAAAAAGAGATGTGACACCCATTTTTCTCCTATATTAGAAATAATTTCAAATATATAATAAAAAATTATTACTATTTTTTAATCAATTACAATTTTTTTAATCAATTTGTTACATATAAATAAACAGTTATATAGATTTTTTAAAATATATATTCATTTTTAAATAATTTAACAATTACTATAGATATAAAAAAGCAACCTTTATTTTTTAATTTTGCTTTTCTTTTGCATGTAAATCCTTTCACTTTCTAAAATTAAACTAAATTCTAATTTCATATCATGTGCATATTTATTTTTTATGGGTTTTACATCATTCATTCCATCTCACCTATGCACATATAATGTATTGCAATAGGTCAATTATTGTACATATTCATATTTCAATTGATTTAGTGTGTGTTTAGAGATGGTGGTGCAAATCATTATTGCTATGATTAGATCTCCCTATTCCATCTTAACTCTATGTCAGATAATGTATTATACAATCCAAGAAAATACAGAAGGTTTAAAATGTATTTAATGAAAATTACACATCCATTTTTTCTTTTAGAATGAATTAGGTATGATTTAAAATGTTTTAGTTGAAGAAATAACATAAATGGTAAAATTGAAGTGGGTAAAACTTGAATATTATTGTAAAATTTTGAGGCTTTATATTTATGTTTGTGAGATTGATAAATAATGAAAATTAAAAAAGAAATATATTTATACAATCCAATAAAATAAGTTAAAATGTATTTAATAAAAAATTATATATCAATTTATTTTTCTTTTCTAGAATGAATTAAGAGTATGATTTAAAATATTTTAATTTAAATAACATAAATTGATAAATTGAAGAGGGTAAAACTTGAATATTATTTTAAAATTTTGAGGTTTCATATTTATATGTGTGAGATTGATCTAATATTCAAGTAGAAAATGAATGTTAAAATATCATGAAAAAAATAGGCATATAATGAATGTAGGCATATATTAATAAAATAAGATCTAATAAACATATTATTTAATTTCTCATAAAGTTTGATTTTTTAGATAAATGGATAGGAATGGCTCTGCTCAGTAGGCTGGCGCAAGCTAGGGCATGCATGCCCTAGCTTGTCCTAATTCTGGCATCCTTGCTCGGTCTGAGCCTAGTCTGTAGCTTTCACGGGGGGCTGTTTTTGCTTATTTGTTGGGGTACGCTGGTCGGAGAGGGTTTTTTTGACTTGTTCTTACTTGTGGGTGAGAGTCCTCTGTGTTTGGTTGTGCAGGGTGTGCTCTTGATAGGTGGCATGTGGCAGTTTGAGACTGTGGGTCTCCTGCCATGTCTCTTCTTCCTTATTTATTGGGGTTTGTGCTCTTTTTTCCATGGAGAATCGAGGTCTAGCCTCTTCTCAGGTGTCGTTTGAGGATTTGGAGATGGTTGATCCGTCTTCTTCAATGCATGTCAATGTTAAAGAATACTCAGGTAAACTCCAATCTGGGGAAGGGGTCTCCTCTTCAAAAGGAATGTTTCGTATGAAAAGAGTAAATGGATGTTTGGAGAGATCAAAGAATCGACTAGTTTTGGTTATTCAACCTGAGCAAGTTTCAGAGGATGTCGAATATTGGTGCAATCATGCCCTTATTTGCAAATTTTTGGGGCTTCGTCTTTCTTTACCTGTGTTGGAGTCCTGGGCACGTAGGGTTTAGAACCCAGAAGGAGATATGGAGATTCTTTTAGCAGCTAATAACTATTTTCTAGTTATCTTTTCAAGCATGTCAGATAGGAATAGGGCTTTTGAAGGAGGCTCATATTTTTTTTAACCAGGTGGGGCTTTTCATCAAGCCCTGGCGTGTGGGCTTCAACTCTGCTAAGGAGATCCCCTCGCAAGTTCCCGTGTGGGTTCGATTGCTGAGGCTTCCATTGGAATTTTGGAGGGAAGATATTCTTCACTCAATCTCATTGCTTTTTGGAAAACCTATGGGATCAGCTACACAAACTCAAGATCGTAATGTAATTTCTTTTGCACGTATTTGTGTAGAGATTGATTTAAATAATCCATTACCAAATTCTATGGAGATCTACATGGGAGCATCTTCTTGGATCCAATAGTTGGATTACGAGACCCTTCCATTTAGATGCAGAATTTGTCATGAATATGGTCATTTACATTGCAAATGTCCCATAAATAAATCTTCCCCCTTGGCTACCTCCGGACCTCCTAGGGAGGACAAGGGGAAGGCTCCCTTGTCTGATGGATCTACAGATAAGGAGGGATTTATTCCAGTTAAGCCTCATAACAAAGGCAAAGGCAAGAAGAGAACCTGGATGGATAGACAAAATGATGGTACTTTTAATAGGTTTGATGTTCTTGATGACTTGATCCAAGAGGAAGGAATTCTAATTGAGCTCTCTTATGAGGCTAAGGGTTAGCATGAGGTTCAGGATGAGGATGCAAAGAAAGAGGATCAGATCATTGCTCTAGGGGTTCAACAGGTTGGCCAAATGGATATGGACTTGTCTCCTCAAGTTCAGGATATCAGGGATCTCGGGGGTCACAGGTTCTAGAGGATACAGTTGTGGGGGCTTCTGTTCCCCTTGCTACTAAGGGGACATTGGGTTCCGTGAAGGGTAACAAAGCTTCTCCTGCCTTAGGCCTTCTACAGAAATCCTTTAAAAAGGGGACTCTAGACAAACTGTATAGGAGTGGAAGGAAGACTGATCAAGAGAAGGTCAAGATTATGGGTGATACATTGGTTGAGTCGGGGTCTATGAAATCCATTGATTCCCACTTCTCCCAACCCCATAAATGATTGTTTTATCTTGGAATGTAAGGGGGTTGAACAACATCCCTAGACAAAAGGTTGTTCGCAGATTAATTGAGTCTCAGTCTCCTAATGTTGTCTTTATTCAGGAAACCAAGTTGATAGTAGATGGTTTGGCTAATTGTGCTTCATGTATCTAACCCTAGGGCAATTGGCAGGGGGTGGGTGCTTTGAATAGTTTAGGGGGCTAGCTTGCTTCTGGAACCCAAGGAAAGTTTTCCCCTTATGGTGGATTTCTAGTCGGTCTTCCATTTCTCTGGTTGCCTCTAGTTTTGAGACTGGAGAAAGCTGTCTTTTATCCAATATTTATGCTCCTACTGATCTTTCAGGTAATTCAAATATTTGGGCTCATATCAAATTCATCCAGGCCCTAGAATCGTTTCTCCCATGGATTTTGGCTGGTGATTTTAATGCTATTACTTGCTTGGATGAAAAATGAGGTGGGTTAGCCAGGCTGGACCCTTCTGCTAATATGCTCAGGGATATGATTGGTTCCATGAATCTCATTTTTGTGAAGCCAACCAATGGTGTCTTTACATGGAATAATAGGCGATGTGGTGTTGAGGCTATCTCGGAAAGGATTGATAGATTTCTTGTTTCCTACTATTGGATGAACAGTAGGTTGATCACCAGTTCAGAAATTCTTGATTGGAGGGGCTCTGATCACTGGCCTATCAAGCTCTCTATCACCACTTATGGAGTCACCAAAAATCCTTCTTTCAAATTTCAGTTGATGTGGTTAATAGATTAGTCTCTACATGATCTTATGTTGGATTGGTGGTATGAGGGGATGCCTGCCCATGGGATGGCCATGTTTACTTTTAGTAAGAGGCTTCAACATGTGAAGTACAAGCTTAAGAGATGGAATAAATAATGTTTTAGGAACCTACATGCTCAGAAGATGGCTGCTTAGTCCAAGTTAGATAACATCACCCATCAAATTCGAGACCAAGGGTTGACCTCTGATCTAAGTAAAGCTAAGTCCTTGGTTCTTAAGGGATTAGAAGAGTGGGAGCTTCGGGAGGAGATCTTCTGGAAGCAGAAATCTTGTGTTGATTGGCTTCAGGAGAGGGATAGGAACACTACATTCTTTCATAATTCAGTTAAGGCTCAGAGGCAGGGGAATTCTATCTCCTCTCTTGTTTCACCTGAAGGGGCTCAACTCTCTTCCTGTGCTGATATTTCCAGGGAAGCTGTCAATTATTTTTCAAACCTATTTTCTAGGGAGGATCTTGCAGCTAGGGCTAAGGAGAGGGCCATCTTGGATTGTATTCCCCACCACTCTACTGAGATGAATGGGGCTCTCTTATGTCCTATCTTGTTACTTGAATTAGAGAAAGTGGTGTTTAATATGAAAAAAGGTAAGGCTCCTAGCCCGGATGGGTTTCCGGTTGAGTTCTTTCAGGAGTTCTGGGAAATAATAAAGTTTGATCTCCTCGAGATGGTTCAAGAATCACATAGGAACAAATAGATGCTCAAGTCCATGAATTCTACTTTCTTCTCTCATACCTAAGAAGGAGGGGGCTAATCGGCTGGTTCAATTCAGGCCTATTACGTTATGTAATGTTGTTTACAAGATCATCACCAAATTGAATGCTGAGAGACTCAAACCACTCCTTGGTACTCTTATCTCTGCTAAGTAGGGTGGTTTTGTTGAAGGGAGGAAAATTTTGGATGGTGTTGTGATAGCTATGGAAGCTATTCATTCTATGACTAACTCTAAGGAGAAGGCTATGTTTATTAAACTTTGCATGGCTAAAGCTTATGATCGGGTGAGCTGCGAGTTCTTATAGAAAATTCTCTTAGCTTTTGGCTTCGATGAGGAGTGGGTGAATTGGGTTCTTAGTTGTGTGACCTTGTCCTCCTTCTCAGTTCTCATTAATGGGGAACCTTTAGATTTGTTTAGTGCTTCTTGAGGACTCCGGCAAGGGGACCTGTTATCTCCTTATTTATTCATTATCATGGCGGAGGGTCTTGGAAGATTTATTAAATCTCAGGTGAGGCAAGGTCTTATCCAAGGGTGGAGCTAGAACAATTCTCTTCCTTCCTACTCTCATCTTTAGTTTGTGGATGATACTGGATTGATGGGCATGGCTAGAATTAGTGAGGCAGTGAACTTTAGGAGAGCTTTAGACATCTATTTGAAAGCTTTAGGTTAGTGTATTAATGATGACAAATCCTCCATTTATTTCTTTAATACTCCTCAGCTTATGCAGAGCGGGATGCTAGGATCCTTAGATTTTAGATTGGTTTTCTTCCCTTGATGTACCTTGGGATCCCTTTGGCTTTGGGATCTCAGCATAGAGATTACTGGTAGGGGATTTTGGATAAATTTTGGAGTAAGGTTAGTCATTGGACTTACAAATGGTTATCTTCTGCTGGGAGAGTGGTTCTTCTAAAAACTGTGGTGTAGTCTCTCCCCATTTATAGGTGTTGTGTGTAGGTTCCCCCTTCCACCTTTGTGAAGGAATTTAATGCTCTATCTCGGTAATT
This sequence comes from Sequoia sempervirens, assembly GCA_007258455.2. Lineage (NCBI taxonomy): Eukaryota > Viridiplantae > Streptophyta > Pinopsida > Cupressales > Cupressaceae > Sequoia > Sequoia sempervirens. The sequence continues at coordinate 11,481 of VDFB02133166.1, read as the reverse complement.
TCTTTGGTCAGGCAACCTTCTTTCCTTGAAGTGGAGTTTAGTCAAGTGGGAGTCTATTTGCAGGTCGAAGCATGCTGGGGGCCTTGGTCTTAGGTCTATGGCTCTTGCTATCACGACCTTGGCTACCAAGATGTACTAGAGGTGGTGCAACAATCAGGATCAAGATTGGGCCAAGATTCTTTCCCACAAGTATCTTCCTGGTGTTGATAGCTTAGATGTGTCGCGACTTGCTTTGCTGGGTAAAGGTTATTGTATTTGGGATACCCTTAAGAAGAGAGATCAACTGATTAAGGAGGGTCTCTTTTGGATCTGTAATAGAGGCTCTGATGCTTTGTTTTGGCAGGACTCTTGGGATGGCCACCCTCCCATTCTTTCTAGCTTCCCTCAGCTTCAGCCTCTTTGCCATATTTTTTCTGATGCTGGTTGGCCTAAGGTGGAGCATTTTAAAACAATCAAGTGTATTGGTCAGGTAGTGGTGGCTTACTGGAAGGACTCGTAGGAGTGGCCCATGGGTGGTTTTGATGAGGATTGTGTTGTTCTTACTAGAGTTTTGGAGGGTAGGCTCTACAGCTCCCTTAATGAGAGGGACGTTTTGGCTTGGAGTCCTAGTCCCAAAGGTAAATTTACTGTTGCTCAAGGCTATGCTATGCTTGACAAGAACTTACATGGCCCATTTGAGATGCACTAGTGGAAGAAGGTTTGGGACAATTTTTCTTGGCCCAAATGCAATTTTTTCTTATGGTTGGTTGCTCAAAAGAATTGCCTCACTTGGGAAAATCTTCGCAAGCGAGGTTTTTAGGGACCTTCTATTTGCTTCCTTTGTTCACATAGTGAGGAATGTACCTCCCACTTGTTCTTTCTTTTCCCTTTTTCTAGAGAGATATGGCATAGATGGTGGGAGGCTTGGCATCATGGTTGTATTCATGCTACCTCCCTAATTGATTTTTGGGAGAGTTTGGGCAGGCCTCTAGTGAAGACTTCTTTCTTGCAGGTGGCCTCATCTATTGGGCCTATTTTCATTCTCTGGAACCTTTGGCTAGAGAGGAACCATAGAGTTTTTTGTGGCTCCAAATTGGGAAGTTTCCAATTGTGGAAGAAGATAATCAGCAGGCTTCAGGAGACTATTTCTGCTAAGTAAGATATGTCTGAAAATACTAATCCTGGTGATCTTGCTATTTTGCGGAATTTGAACCTAGGGGATAGTAGAAGGGGAAGCCTTGCCGGAAGAAGAGCCCATCATGTCAGGCAATGGGTCTGTCAGGATGGGAGGTGGACGCCTCCCCCGATGGGGGTCCTAAAGATTAATACTGATGGTTTTTCTCATGGGAACCGTGGTCATGTTGGTGTTGAGGGTATTGGTAGAGGCAATGATGGTGGTGCGGTTTTTTTCTTCTCTATTTACAAAGTTCAACACTCTAATAATCTGATGGAGGCCCTTGCTATTAAGATTGTAGTTGAGCGGGGATGCTCTTTAGGCTAGGGGAGGATCATCTGTGAGTCTGATTCTCAGATTGTTGTGGATATGCTAAACAACTAGAGTTTGGATGATATTAGTTGGCAATTAGCCTATGTGGTCAGACAGATTTTGAGTCTATGTAGTTCCTTGGATTTTGTATCCTTTTGTCATATCCCTAGAGAATAGAACAAAGTGGCTGATTGTCTGGCGAAGTGGGCCTCTGAGAATGTGGATGGTTGGGATATTAGTGGAAGGGATGAGTTACCTTCCGATCATCTTGGGACCCAGGAGGGGTTATTAGTGGAAGACAGCAATATGTAGTGTTGTTGTTGGTTGTTCTGGTGGTGGTCTTGATTTGGTGGGCCACTGGCCTTTGCCTTGTACTTTGGATTTGATTGAATCAAATTTTTACCCCTTCCTTTTAAAAAATAAGATCTAATAAACAAAATATATATGCAATTAAAAATAAAGGAAAAATAATTCAACCCAAATTTAGATAAGAGAGATAATCAAATTATATGATAACTTTAACCATATTAATAGGATTAGGGTTAGGGTTAGGTTAGGGTTTGGGTTAGGATTATGATTATGATTTAATAAGGGTTACAATTCAATTAGAGTTCTAAGATAAATTTTGGAGTTAGGGTTAGAGTTAATATATAGTAAAAAAACCCTAACCCTAGCCCTAAGCATAATTGTAAAAACTCTAACCCTAACTATAATTGTAACCCTAATTGGACCCTAATGCTAATGCTTACCCCAATCCTAATTGAACCCTCACCCTAACCTTAATTAAACCATCACCCTAACCCTAATTGAATCTTAACCCTAGCCTTAATCCTAACCTTAACCCTAATCATAATCGTAATTGAACCTTAACCCTAATCCTAATTCTATATCTAACCTTAACCGTAACCCTATATATAATTGAACCATAATCTTAATCCTAATTGTAACCCTAATTGAACTCTAATCCTAACCATAATTATAATTGATTTCTAACCCTAATTAAATGCTAATGTACCCTAATTATAACTCTAGTAATTAAATCCTAATTGAGTGTTAAGCCTTATTATAATTATAGTTGTAACACTAATCCTAGTTGATTTGTAACCCCAATCTAACCCTAACCCCAAAATTTATCTTAGAACCTTAACCTTAATTGAACATCAATTGAACCCTAACAATAATTGAATCTTAACCCTAATTAAAGTGTAACCCTAACTCTATTCAATCCCCAACTCTAACCCTAACCCTAATTGAATTCTAACCCTAAATTTTATCTTAATTCTAACCCTAGCCCTAACTATAGGGGTATGTGTGGGATCATGATGGACCAAAAGAGAGTGGCAATATGATGGGTATGTGGCCTAGCAGCCTTTTTTCTAAAAGTTAAACAAAGGGTTTTAGGGAGATTTTCAGCTTTCCACCAATATAAATTATGCTTTAATTTGAATTTAATAAGTAATTATTATTCATTTCTATTTGAATTCTGACTAAAGATCTGATTAATAGGCTGATTGAAAAATATCTATAGCTTTCAAGCAGTGTCACATTTTTGAATCAAAACATAGATCATTCTATACTTCATATAATATGGGATTAAAAAAAAGAATTTCATGAAGTTTTGACCAAGTTAAGGTGGGTATGAGTTTTTATATTTTTAAAAATTTATTAAAATCTCATAATTAATTATTTACTTGGAAAAAAATTACAAAAAATATGCATCACATGGGACCATAGGTCCTCTACTTATATCTAAAATATTATAAAAAATATTATCATTTTATTGTCGTTAGGGTAGTCAGACATACACCTACTTCTTTTTTTCCCCTAAAATTTAAGTACTACTGCATTGAAATTTCATGTTTTCACCAAATAGATTTTTTTTCTTTTAAACAAACCTAGTATATTAGAAACTACATTCTTTTTAGAAATTTAAGTACTACTACATTAAAAATTTCAAATTTTCATAAAGGCAGATTTTATTTTCTTTTAAACAAACCTAGTGGTTTAGAAACACATTCAATTTTCTACATATTCTATTCCTACTTATTTTTGAAATAATATAGATAACTTATTCAAATTTTTATGTCAAGTTACCTAACTCTGATTTTTTTGAATTTTTTGCCACTTAAGGGCCTTTTTTTTCATGATGATCCTACACATACCCATAACTCTAATTGTAATTTCAATCCTAACCATAATTCTCACTCTACTCATAATTCTAATTTTAACACTAACCCTAAATCTAATAGCTACCTTAATTCTTACTATATTACGAATTGAACCCTAACCTTAACTAAAATCTAACCCTACTTGAACCCTTACGCTAACCTAACATTAACCTTAACACTAACCCTAATTATGCCTAACCCTAATTGAACCCTAACCCTAACTAACTCCTAACCATAGTCCCAACCCTAACCCTAACCCTAATCTTCACCCCAAGATTTACTCTATAACCCTATCTTAATTGAACCCTAACCCCAATTGAATCCTAATCTTAATTGACCCCTAGCCCTAACACTATCCCTAATTTAACCCTAACCCTAATTGTAACCTTTATTTAACCACAATCACCCTAACCCTAACTCAAAACTTCATCTTAGAAATCTAATTGAATTGTAACCCTTATTAAATCCTAATCATAATCATAACCTAATTCTAAATAATAATAAATACATAAATAATAATAATATTATATAATTATTTTTCATTTTTACCAAAAAAGTTACATGTTAATGTAATTCTTAATTACATTGGTTTTTCAAAGATTTAGATAAGCTAGTTTTAAATATATTAATTTAAAAACTTAGTTTTAAACCCTAACTATAACTCCAACCCTAAACCTAAACCTAACCCTAACCCTCACCCTAACCCAATCATTTATCAAATAGGGCTTGGAGTGCATGGGCATGAGAAATGCATTCGTTACTCTTCTAATGTTGAGTCATTTATCATGTTATTTAATAGTCAAATAGTTAATACTGATTTTACATTTTATCTGGTTTATAAATAGTTAGATAAGATTCACCATGCAATTTTTGAAGAATGACAATGAACAAATATTGATCATTGCTGACTATGTTCCAAAGGTTAACATCTCGTTTTCAACTATTTATTTTCTAACAAATAGAATTGTTCTACATTGACCTCATCCTAATCCATAATATTTTGACTATTTCATGTTAATGATTAAACAATTCATAATATTTTCAAAGCAACATTAATTTTATCTTAATGATTAAATAATTAATAATCATTTTATAAGATAACATTAATTTCATAATTCTAATCATTTAATAGTCAAAAACATTAATTTATTTTAATATTTAAATAGTTATAATAATTTTACATCTCATTAAAAAATCATTATGAATATATATAATTTATGAACTTAATATGAATTCCATGTTTGTATGTACATGCACGTTTGTACTTCTGTGTTCTGTAATTTGTAATCGCGTTATAACTTTAATTAAAAAAAAAATGAATGATTAGCCAAAAGATTAAATTTAAACATCATTACTATACTTTTCCCCGGTTCTTAACTTTTCTTTCACATTGCAGTGGTCATATTTCATGAGTGTTGTTGAGTACAAATGCTTGAACTTGTAGACATTGGCAACTCATTTATCTTCTACTTCTGAGCTCTGTGCATATAGTGACAAGTTATTTGATAACCTACTTTGAGAGGTGGTGATGTCTGCTGAAGTTGTTTAGAACTGAGTGTAATCTTGTCTCATGGATTAAGACCTCAGCTCACTAAATGTGTAGAGTCGGTCATATGACAGCTGAATGAAATCTAAATTTTTTTCCAGTGTTAGCAAAAGAAGAAAATTCTCAAGGGTTTGGATGTTATTATTAATGAAGTTGTCATCAGAGCAGGGCTTCCATAGGATAATAGAATTCTATTTGTAACAATGGAGCTACCCAGGCTTCATGGAGTTCATTTATTTCAACTCTAAAGCCACTGAGCAAAGCTAGACATAAGGCAAAAGCAACAAATGGGATGGCATTCCTGAAACAAATTATGGGTTCACACTCAAATGAGGTGGCAAAAGGTTACGAGTTGGGATAAGTAACACTTTTTATGATATATCATTGTTATTCAAATTAGATATTTAGTGGTTAAAATAGCTATCTATAGCTTATAGTTCTATTATCATTCAAAGATTTTAGAAAAAAATAGTTCATTTGAAGATAGTATGAGATTTTTTATTTCTTTTCTTGATAAGTGTTATATTTTTAATTGTAAAACTTGTAGATATATAATGGAGTGGCCTCCATGACTAAAATTTACTAATAAAAAACTTATTGTACTTTCAAAATAAAAATAACATAAGAACAAAAAGTAAATAGAAAACTCTCTCTCTCTCACTCACTCACTCTAACATCCATTTCATCCATGAATATATTTCATTTCTTTTATGTCATGCTAGAACTATTACACTCAAGGCATTCATTACTAAAGTTACCTTGGTTTTGGTGTGTAGCAGCATGTCCTACTAGATCATTATTCATGGTTTAGCCTTTGGGGCCTAGGGTATTTGATTTAGGGCTTAGAGTTTATGATGGAGGGTTGAACATTAAGGGTTGAGGAATTAATTCTCTCTCTCTCTCTTAGACATCCATTTCATCCATGAATATATTTCATTTATTTCATGTCATCCTAGAACTATTACACTTAGGACATTCATTACTAAAGTTACCTTGGTTTTGGTGTGTAGCAGCATGTCCTTCTACTAACTCATTATTCATGGTTTAGCCTTTCAAGCCTAGGGTATTCAATTTAGGGCTTAAGGATTTATGATGGAGGGTTGAACATTGAGGGTTTAGGGATTAATTTTAGGTTTTAGGGTATTAATGTTTAAGGTTGTGTTTAGGGATTAATGTTAATTTTTAGGGTTTGGTGTTTAGGGCCTACAATTTAGGGATTAAAATTAGTAATGCTAGGTTTTGATGGTTTGGTGTTTATAGTTTAGGGCCTACAATTTAGGGTATTAATGTTTGATTTTATGTTTAGGGTTTGGTGTTTAGGGTTTGGTGTTTAGGGCCTACAATTTAGGGATTAAAATTATTAATATTAGGTTTGAGGGTTTGGTGTTTACAGTTTAGGGCCTATAGTTTGGGGCATTAAATTTTTATGTTAGGTTTAGAGATTAATATTAAGTTTTATGGTGTTTTGTTTACAATTTAGGGTATTTGATTTAGGGTATCAATGTTTAATGTTGTTTAGGGATTAATGTTAGGTTTTAGGGTTTGGTGTTTAGGGCCTATAGTTTAGGGATTAAAATTATTAATGTTAGGTGTTAGGGTTTTGTTTTACAATTTAGGTTATTTAGTCTAGGGCTTATAATTTAGGGCTTAGGGTTTACAATTGATGATGGAGATTTTAGGGTGGAATCTACCTCTCTCTCACTCTCTTATTTTCTCTTTGTCACCTCCCTATCTCTAACCCCTCACTATCTCTCTCTCTCACTCACTCCCTATGTCTCTATCTCTATCACTCCTTCACTCTCTCCTCCTACCTACTTACCTCCCTCTATCACTCACTCTCTCCCATTATATCTCTATCTATATTTCTTTGTGTGTGTGTTTCTCTCCCTCATTCCCTCCCTTCCTCCATCCATTCTTCCTCTCCTTCTCTCTCTCTATCTCTTATATTTTTTTCCAATTGACCTTGCCTCTTCATGTTGGAATTATACTCCATGCAAGTGATAGTGCAATTGCATTATAATGTGCTCACATTTTAGTAATACATAAGGAATAGTAAAAAAATACATGGGTTCCCTATGATGTAGGATCCACATGTATTGTTCTCTGCATTCTATGCATTATGAATGGAAGATATTTTTCTCCATGGTTTTAAGGACATATCTTGATTGAATTTATTGCATAATCCACCAAACTTTTTTGTTTAATCAACATAGAAGAAGTAAATTATATGCTTTTAGGCCAAATTTGGTTCTATGAACTAATATTTTCATGTAATATAGAATCATTTTTTTCATATTTTTTACTAATTCTATTATATTGATATAGAATTAAACATTGAATATAAAATAAGCTACTAAAAAGTTATAATTTTGAAGGTGTGTAAAACCAAAAATGAACCAAACATAATTTTGCAATTGGTCAAATTCATTCTTGAAGTTTAAGGTACATTTTCTTTTTCATTCTATGTTCTCTTTGTGTTTATATTAAGCCTTGATGATTGTCATCCATATTCTTTATAGTGCATCAATTGTTGGTCATATTTGAACATCTTTGTTTGAAAAATGTCTTTCTTTCCAATACTTTATTGAGTTTCTTTGTTATGCATCAAGTAAACATACTTGGTCATTATAGAAATTTAGTTACACTAGGTCATGTTTTGACCCCTCTATAGTGACATGTATCCCTCTACATTTTCACAATTGTTTGGGCCCTCCCTATTAAATTGAGCTTAATATTGCCTTGATTTAGTGTTGCAATGTGTTTAACACATTTACATTAAGTCTTGGGCCCTTGTAAACTAAGTGGACCTGGTTTTTCCCTATTTATGGTGTTGTAAAGTGTACCTTTACACTATCACACTAATCTAGGGTTTTATTAATGAATTGGGCTTGTTCATGCTTCAATTGGCCTTATTTTGCATCCACAAGCCTTAATTAATGCATCTTTCTGAGATTAATCTTGACATTTACCAATATCCAGTCATAATTCATGTGTTTTTGGATTATATGGCCCAACTTTAGTGATCTAGGACTCATACGCCACCTTGGGCATATGGGTCCCACCTAAGTTCCAAGGTCTCGATCTGGATTTCACATAAATCTAAGCCTTTCCTAAAAAATGTGTCCCAAAGTTTAGCCTAATGGGACTCATATGCCACAACTAGCATATGAGTCCCGCTTAGCTTAGACCTAAATTAAATTCAAATTGTTGGCTGGATTTTATTTGCCTAGATCTGATATCAGCTTGTAGTGTAATTTCAGGAAATTTGGCATAAACAAGTATAAATACAAGATTATTTCACTCATTTTCACCTAAGACTTTCATGAGAGCATTCCTTATAGCAAGTTTGAGTTCAAAAGAGCATACAAGTTTTTACAAGAAAATTCAAGAGTCTTCAAGAGCTGATTATCAAGTGTTTTGGAGCATTATTCAAGTATCAAGCATCATGTGAAAGTCATCATACATCATGTTTGTTTTTGAGCTAACATTTGTGATGTAGGGTTTCATGATTCAGGCAAGCATTCAAGTCAAGATCCACATTTATGCTAGCCATTTCATACATGTTTGCAGCATCTTATTCAAGGGTTTGGTGAGTTGCAACACTGCATATTCATTCATTCATCATTCCTCCTTTCTATTTCATTTCATTCCAAGGTTCAATGATTGCTAACAAAAACAACATTTTCCCTCTCTTTAGTGTGTGATTTGCAAATCTAGGTTGAAGATACATTGAAGAGAAAGATTGAAGAAAGTTGTCAAAGTTGTGACCTTATTTACAAGATCACTAAAAGACATCTACAGAGTAGAATTTAGCAGTTTAGATTTGTGGCAATGGAAAAAATATCCCTTTTACTTTTTCTTACTTGTTTGGGCCCTCCTTGTTAACTATGCTTAATGGAGCCTTGATTTAGTCTTGTAATGTGTTTGGCTCATTGACATTAGGTCTTCAGACCTTGTGAACTAATGAACATAAATGGTACCTTGCTAAAGTGTTGTGAATTTTTGTGATACACTTTCACACTTTTTTGATGTTTTATCAATTAACTAAACCTAATAAACCTTAATCATTCCTTATTTAAAGTGTTGTAAAGTGTTGTAACACACTTTCACACTTTTATAGGGTTTTCATTAATAATTGAGATTCTTTATGCTTCATTTGGCCCTATTTTGCATCCACAAGCCCCATTTAATGCATCTTTTTGAGGACAATCCCAACACAAAAGAACATCAAATCATAATTCAAGTGTTTTCAGCCTATGTGGCCCATATTTTGTGATTTAAGACTCATTCGCCACCTTGGGTGAATGAGTCCTACCTCATTTTTTGGATTTGAAACCTAGTTTCACACCTTTCTAAGCATTTTTAAAAATGGTCCAAAAAATTAAGCCTAATGGGAATCATTTGCCACCTCCGGTGAATGAGTCTCGTGTGGCCCAAAATCAAAATTAATTGAAATTTTTGAAAAGATTATATCCTCCTAGATCTAATTTTGGCTTGTAGTGTTGTAATTTTGGGAATTCTTGCATAATTAAGTATAAATTCAAGGCTCTTCCACTCATTTTCACCCCAAGCATTCAAGAGATCACCTAGCAAGTTGAATGAGCATCCTAATAGCAAGTTTCAGTTCACACGAGCATTCAAGCATTGACAAGAGCATTCAAGAGTCTTCAATAGTAGAATTTCAAGCATTCTAGAGCATTATTCAACCATCAAGCATCATGTCAAATTTTCCATGCATCATGTTTGTTTTTGAGCTAACAATGGTGATGTAGGATTTCATGATTCAAGCTAGCATTTCATTCAAGATCTATCACATTCAAGCAATATTCAAGGTCTACATCCATTAGAGCCATCTCATACATGTTTGCAAGACTTCATTGCTAGAGTTTGGTGATTTACAACATCATATTTTGTTCATTCATCATTTTTCATTCCTACTTTAGCTTATTTCAAGGTTTGATTACCAAAATGGGGTTTAACCAAGGCAAACCCCTTTTCACTAACAAAACATTTTTCCCTCCCCTTAGTGTGTGATTTCTAGGTTTAGACTGAAGATGCATTGAAGAGAAAGGTTGGAGAAAGTTGTCAAAGTGCCTAAAGTTGTCAAAGTTGTCATCAAGCATTAGAGAACATTAGAGAACACCTATAGGTTGATTTACAAATATTCATATCTGAAAACCTAAAGAAGCGGATTGAGCAGGTTGAGAAGAGAAGATCCAAACCTTGATGTCTCAAAAAACTCTAACTAGACTAATTTTCCACTTCTAGAGAATGAGTCCCAATTTAGCTCAAAAATCATATTTTTACAAATTTGGATACCCATTTGCCAGATTCTTGTTCCCGCATAGAAACCCAGATCTAGGATTGATTCGTCCAACTTGGTGAATGAGTCCCACTCAACACTAAAGTTATAATTTTTAGCATTTCAGAGCTTCAATCACTCATCTTCATATTCCCAGGTGCACACGTTCCATCCTACAGCTTATTATTCTATTTTATATGTATTTTAGGTCATCTAATTAAAGTTAGCATCACGTTAGGTTTAAGCATTCATCTTGCATTGTATTTGTCTTTCCAAGCTCTAGCTTGGTGGTGAACCCCTCATTAGTTTACAATCAGGCCCTAGGATAGCCCTATTGCAAGATCTATTTCTCCTTTGCATTGAGATATCTAGGGTTATCCTTCAATGAAATCATTAGAAAGTGGGTGTGCTCTATGTCCTAAACCATATGATAGCATCCTCCTACCCCAATTTTTCATTATTTCAAGATCTAGAAATCAAGTTGAGAAGGAAGAGCAGAGATAGAAGAGCATATTCAAACTTTGAATTTCTAAAAAGGCTTAGCAGGACTGATACGCCACTTCTGGTGTATGAGTCCTAGTTCATTGATTTTTCCAGATTTCAGGAATTCCAAATTTGTCACTATCATATTTATGTTTTTTCCCAGAAACACTAATTTGGAACTAAATCACCTAGCCTGGTATATGAGTCCCAATGTGCATTAAATTCAACATTTTCATCGTTTTAGATCTTGTTCTGAGCACATTCAAGTTTCCAGGTGCACCTCTATACTTTTCCAGTTTTACTATTTTATTTTGCATTCATTTATAGGTCATCTACTTAAGTCTTGCACACTATTAATTTTCATCATTATTTTTTTCATTTTACTTATCTTTCCAAGCCCTAGCTTGGTGGTGAACCTCCTTTTAGTCTTTATTCATACCCTAGGACACCCTATTGCAGATCTCTTTCTTTCATTCTATCATTGGATTGAGATCTCTAAGGTTCCCTTGAGTGAAAC
>VDFB02133165.1:0-55783 GCA_007258455.2 Sequoia sempervirens | reverse complement strand
CAAAATCTAGCAGCGTCTCATGCTCAATAAACTCTGAGGAATTAACATCTGCAATGTCAATGTCAATCACCATTCCGAGAACAAAGAAGAATAATCTAAACAACTCAAAAATATTCTCATCAACATCACTCCTCAAAGCATCAAACCAAATCACAACAGCAAATGTGATTCCATCATAGCTGTTTGCAAAGGAAAAAACAGCTCTTTGCAAAGTCATAGCAACTGCATCCTCAAAGCTCCTTAATGATGTATAATGCCTCCTTTGAGTAATTTTGACATATTCAAGAAAAACTCTGAAAACTTCCACCAATCTCTCCCCCAAAGTCTCAAAAAGTTGAACCAAATCAAGCAAAGGTTCGCTGCCCCAAATACTAGTGCAAGAGATTGTACAAAGAAAGCCACTAGAACATAACTTGAACACCATCCAATACTGATCTGAATCACTATGAAACACCATTACCCACTTTTGAAGCCAAAAATCATCATTGATAAAAGATTGTGAAAAGAAAAAATGAGTGTACCAGCTGCCCATGAAATCTGAAATGAACCACTTAAAGTCTGATTTTAGGAAAATCAGCATACAAAGAGTAGAACAACTATTCTGACAATGGAAATCAGCGTCCATAATATCACAACTGTTCCTGCCCAAGGCTAGAAACATCCCCTCAAGAGACTCCAACCCATCATTAAGCCATCTTTTGTTCGAAGTATCTCTCCAATCCACTAATAGATGAACCAAAGGAATCATCAAATGATTGGTAAAGATGGGGGCAGCATCAAAGATTCTGAGAATTGAATCCTTATCTCTCCAAAGATCCTTTTTTCTATTTGCAACAATCTCCATCAAGCCATGTTGAGAATTCCAAGCATGAATTCCCAACCGCAAATAATCTCCAACACATTGGGAAGAATTCCCAACATATCTCCAAGAGCCATAGTGAAAGTCTCGAGCACACAAACCCATGTAATCAGCTACAACCATCAATGCAAAGTTTGAACCTTTTATGACCAGCATTTTAGAATAATCACTCATCAACAATGCACAATCTAGAAACCAAAGGGGCAAGTCTGAAAGTTCTCCCACAATTTGATGCATCTCTCCAAGACCTGACCTCATCAACCATTTTAAGATAGGTGGTACTCTTCCATTGGTTAATGCTGAGTGAAAACCAGCCAGTTCAAGTTTGAACACCATTAAATGCTCATTTACTATCCATCTCAAGAGAGTGTTGCTTGACATATAGAATGGATCGATCAACATTATCTTATGCTTGACTATAAAATTATGCATGTCAAAAACATAAAACTTCTTACCAATGCCATCCACATAGAAATTGTCAATCAACTCATAATTTAACAAATCATGTGAAGATGGTGGATTGTTGTACACAATCATAGAAACAATATTTCTTTCATCCCTTTCGTTGGTGTCTTCATAAAATTCATGCACATCTTCTTCAACTTGAAGATGCCCATCATTAGTTGCTGATCCATAGAATGTAGCGTGATGAATATCACACATATTACCAGTCATCACATCTAGCTCATGGCTGCAAGCTATCCCTTCTTGAGGCAAATTCTCTTCCCAACTCAAGAGTTCACACTCTTGATTTACCTTCCAATCACAATCAACATAATGAATCTCTATGGCATTATGCATTGTTTCAACATTATGGAATTCATTTATTCCTTCAACTATTTGCTTGATCTCCATTAGCCTTGTATTAGCTTCTTGTTCCATAAGTGTGGCTGACATAGATGATTGATTTTCTGTTTTGCAAAAAGAGTGATGAGCTAAGGTAAGATCAAGGCAAAGACTATCAACCTCTTTCTTCTTCTCTTGGTAGGCATCATAGGTCTCCTCTGCAAACTTAATAGCATTATCCCTATCTGAGAGCAAATGCAAATAATCTGACTTTATGGATTCCAATGCCTCTTTGATAGATTGCATCTTGGAAAGAGAGTCTCCACCCTTAACGCCATTCTGTCTCTCTTCAAACTGCAGCTCCCAGTAAAGTTCTTCAATACAATTGTGTGTGCTATCAAATCTTGATAACACCTTAACAATTTTCTCTTCTGAAACCAATAAGTTATCCTTCAAAACTTGCAGCTCTTTAGGCCCTTGATCCCAATCAGCAAAGAGACTACGCTCATCAAACATCAATTTTTCTGATTTGTTTTCATTGTCATGATTTTCAAAATCAGCTTCCTCCCTTCTTTTTTCACTGCATAATTCTTGAATAGAAGGCTTGTCAACAATATCTTCAAGCAATGAATCATTATTGATTGATGCTCTTAAAGTCTTGGTAGCAACATACTCTGCTTTAGTGGCTACAACCACCTCGAAGGAATTTTTATGGAGCTTTGCCAAGCAAGCTTCTTCAAACAAATTAGTTCCTCTATCTTGACCTTTCAAGTTCTCATACTCTTCTTGTGCGTAATTCTGAAAGGCATCCAAACCATTTGCTGATTTTAAAACATTATTCTCTTCAACATAAGAAATCACATTCTCATTAGCCATTGCTGCAACTTCTCCTCCAAAGATCACTTCATTACTTGCATTGCAAACTGATTTTTGAACTTCATCAGGATCAAAGGGGAATTTATCCCACTTCGGTTCTTTATCATACCTTGGTGACATCGCGCCCGGATCCCAAATGTGAAAGGTTTGATTGTAATGATCAATAGGAAAGAGATCATCATGCTCCTCTTGAACTATTGACTCTTTGAATGAGTCACTCCTCAACCCACTTGAACTGAAATCTTCATCTATAACTTTCTCCACAGATGTAGTTTGATAATCAAACCCACTACCGCCCAAGTCACTAGCATTATATCGGATTAAAGAATCATCAAAGCTGGTTGCTTTGAATATTTTGTCATTCTTTTCTTCAATGAAATTATCTTGAGTAGATGTGTTGCTGATTTTATCATTAGTGCCCACATACATACCAAAAAAGTCTTCTTGGACACTTGTCAATAATTCTTCATATGGAATTGGCTCAGCATAAAGTAGAGAATTATCCTTCACTAAATCTTCAACAAGAGGAGATAAAAACACATCGGAATCACCATCAACAACCTCACTTTCGTAATGGTCATAGGCTGGTTCAAAGACACCATTAGTATTTGCTTCATCTTGCTCTTCTTCAACGTACTTATCCCACACAACTGTTCCACCAGCATCTTTTGAGAAGCCATTTGTCTCGAGATCTTCATTGCTTGAATCCTTATTAGGACTCAAGACTGCTGTAATGATCTTCTTACCATAATAATCTTCATTATTTCCCATCCCATGCAAGTCTAGGGATGTATTTTGGGACTCTAACTTAATCTCCTCATTTGCCAAGGTATCTTCATCAAGCCCACTTTCATTTTGAACCAAAATGTGCACCTTGCTTGTGTCTTCTTCAACACTAATTGACTGATTTTTCTCTTCAATTTGCTTACTTGTGGGCTGCAAACCACAAACAGATCCTTTTGCTTCTTCCTTCCTTGATTCTTCAACCATGGCAAGTTCTACTTCCTCTTTAATCATTTTTTTGATGTAGTTGACCATAGCCAACTTTCCAGGGTCATGAATCACCGCACAATTCAAAAACGTGTCAAATGAAACATCGTTCTTAAACTCATCTGTCATGCTCTGATATTGTTTACGGAGTATGGCAGCCTCATGTTCGCATTGCCTCTTGAACTGACATTCTTCCGAAGCCACAATCAAATCTGACTTCTCACGATTCCTGGACCTTAGAAAATGCAACATCTTAAGAACTTCTGAAAGCTAAACTGAACTTAGGTGAAGAATCTGATTTCTCTATCACTCATCTGTCAACTGACTCTGTCTTATTCACAGGATGGCAAGATCTTGGCTCTGATACCACTGAAATATGCTAACCAATTTTTTCGATGAAGTAACACAACATAACCAGCACTTAACCAACTTGATTAGCGTTAGCTCCAAATAGAAAACCAAACTTGAAAAGAACTCACACCAAGAATGCACACTCAATCCCAATGAGGAATAGGTGTTGTCATATGGTGGAGGAGCTAAATGAAAAATACTTGAAAGAAACTACTCAACGTCAAGAATGTGCACTCAAGATCCCACTGAGGGCGAGGTGCTAACATATGACGGAGTGTTGAATTGAAACTAGAAATGAATAGGCGGATAACCAGCCATGAAGAGCATTTCCACACTACCACCAAACAGTGGGGGGAAAAGATTACAATTAAAACAATTCGTCCGCTGCGGCAGGCATCCACAGAGTTGTGGGGATTCACCACTTGAGAGTGGGTACAAGAGTAATACAAATCCAATTATCCACACTGGCGGTAAACCATCCAGGGGTACTAATGTGAAATTAAAGAAAGAATTGCAGCAATAAAGGACTGGAACAGTACTACTGTTTACAGTCTTACAATATGGAAAAAGAGCTGCAAATTACATGAAAATTACAATAGATTTAATGTACCATGATACTGGATGATTCCATGTTAGACATCAACAATAAATGATGAAGAAAGGACTGAAGATTCAAACTTAAACAAGTCTGATGTAAAATAACAATTCTGGAAATTCTGATCAGCAACTGTGAAATTCAAAGAAATATTCACAACTCACTCAAAATACCTCCGTTTTGTGTGAAACGAAAACCAATGAGCTGCTGGAAGATAGGCGCCCAACATTAGATGAAGAAACAGCAACAAAAACTCGTAATTTAATTCTTACACGAATCCCAATGCAGCAAGAATGGTACGGCCTTCATGAGGGGCGATTTTGACAAGTAAAAATCAACAACTCAAAATTAAAATCTGAAACTCTCCAAAGATGGTCGCCTTGGGTGTAGGAATGGATTGGAAAAGTACCCACAAGCAAATTAAATTCACACAAAAAGCTGTATGCAAAAACCACTTTCAGCTGTGACTGCATCAGCAACTTCAAAACTGGAAATATCATTAAAAACTTCAACTGTTGAGCTCAATCTGCTAGTCTGGATGAGAAGCAGCAATGAAAACCAACTAGGTGTTGTATTTCAAACACGAAATTGGATTGAAACTAGGAGGTAAGCATCCCTCGAAGTAAAAACCAAGTTGTCATTTTGACAGCATAACATTAGCATAAATTCATGGATAATCAGCTCTTCAAACAGCAGCAATATATAAGCTTTGTTGGCAAATGAAGCAACAAGAACTCTTCAAATTCCAAGAAGTTGAATCACTTCAACTTCCAAAAGGGACGCCACCTTTTTGCCTTTTACTTTTTTTGAAATAATAAAATATCATTCAACTTCCCTTTTAGGCATCCATTTCATATTGCAACAATAAAGCATTTATTAAATAATTAAATGCTCACTTGACCCCTTTATGTCCCCTTCTTTAAAACAACTTGAAGTCATCAAGCCTAGGCATGGGGTACAACTTCAAGACATGAAAATTGATTAGTCGAAACTCAATCCAAAGAAAACCAAACCCAAAGCAAACCGGAAGCGATGGATAACAAGATGACTTAGAGTTGGCTGATAGTAATCTGCCAAAAATAGTAAGTTTACCTCCAAAGCAACGGAAGCAAGACTTAAAGAAAGCGACAACTGAACCACTAAAATTAGTATTTACTAAAATAGTAAATACCTAGAAATGCCACAAACCTCCAAGCAAGGAAACCCTAATTTCACTTTTGATCAACCTACGGATTTCCGGAAATAGGCTATCAGTCAAAGAAGAGCGTATGGCCAAAATGGGGACATTACATATTTTGAGTTTGGACACACTTACTATTTTTAGTAGTATGTTATTTTTAGTAAGTGTTTTTCTGGCAATGGTCTTGGCAGTAGTTTAGTGTAGGGTTACTATTTATGGCAGTGGTAGCAGTTGCAGTGATTGGCATCTTGTTATTTTTAGCAGTTGGCTTCTCCACCATCCTTGGAGTTCAAAAAAGGAAAGGGTCACAACTTAAGTTAATTTTATAATGTTAAGTCACCTTTTTGACCCCCACGCCTAGGATGAATAACTTAAAGTTGTTTTAAAAAGAGGGACTTGAGCTTGGACGCCAAGATGGGAGACAAGTATTTTAAAAGTAAATTTTATGCATAAACCAAGGTGGATGCCAAAGTGAAGATATTTAAGTGATTTTTATAAAGTATTTTATTCCCCAAATGTGGCATCCCATTTTGGAGGGAAAAAAGAATTCAAACTTCTCGGTCTCAAAAGCTATTTATGTGCCTTCAGTGCTCTCATTTGCAATTTTGCATAGGCTAATTTGTGATAACGAAGTGCTACCGAAATGCAGAGAGATCTCCTTGGGATTTGAGGATGAAAACCCTCTAAGTCGACTTCAGTTTTGAGATTGCAAGATGTCTCCTAGCTGAATAGTGGTGTAGCTCCATTTCAGGGGTTGCAGTTGAGCTTATACTGGTGATGGCTTCCTTGTTTCATTTGGTTTTGAGTTGCTATGATGTCTTTTAGCTTTTCTTTGGTGTGTTAACTTTGCTTGCAGTGTTTTGAGGACATTTTTGGAGTGATATTTGAAGTTTTCAGATTGCTGGTCCTTGCTTACCCTTGCCTAGCCCTACTACCTTTTCATTCACACCAGACGAAGGACTAAAGATCTTTCTGTGGGCATTTGATCATCTTTTTCATGCTTGGGAACTCCTATGCCTAAGTTTTGATGATTTTAGGAGTGTGGAATTTCTAAGAGCTGGTCGACCTACCTAGGAGGCCGTACACTTGGCTGGGAGGTTGTTTTGGCACGTGATATTGCTGTTCAATCTTGTTGGTGGCGGCTTACTAGCTTGCATTGGACACCTAGGCTTGCTTCATCATTTGCAAATGGTTTGGTGAGATTCCGTTGAGTATTGGAAGAGTTATGCTCGTTTGAAGGTTGTTGGATGGGGTTTCATGCCTGCTGTTCATGCATATCAGATTGCTGATTAGAGTATCAGACCTGTAGCAGCAGCCTACCTACTGACCTCCGATGGCCCTATCTTGAAGTATACTTGTTCTAGTTTGAAGGGCGTGTTCTCATTCTTCATTGTATCATTTTGTGAGGGTGTTTTACTTCACATTTCTGTCATTTTGTAATGTCCCCTTTTTTCGATGTCCTCTCTTTTGGCTAGCTGGAGATTTGACCCGCTTACTATTTTTAGTAAGTGCTATTTTTAGTAACTAGTCTTGGCGACAGTGTAATGTAGGGTTTCTTGTTTAGGCAATGTGTGGCAGTTGTCAAGTGAGCTCTAATGTTTTATGCCAGTTTGTTGTTTGGGAGTGCTTACTATTTTTAGCAGTTGCTATTTATAGTAAGTCTATTTTCGGTAACTGGACCTGGCAACAGTGCAGTGTAGAGTTACCATTCTTGGTACGGGGTGAATTTTCTCCATGGTCCGATTTATTATTGGTTAATTCATCACTAAAAGTATTAAAGTTGCTTTTTAATAAAAAAGGGCTATGAGCTTGGGTTATAAAAAGGACACCTTGGCCTAGTGATAACAATGTTGTTTTAAAAGGGGGCCATTGTACTTTTAGTGGACACAAATTATTTAAATTTATTTCATAAAGTTAAGGAAAAATGTTATGTCCAAAAAGTGGACGACCCCCATGAGGAACTTTTGATTATGTTTTAAAATGAAAAGCAAATTATTAAAAAGGCTAGGATGGGCATTGGGATTTTGGAGGGAAAGTTATTCAAATTGGAGGTTGCCATAATTTCTCCCTCCACTTCTATTTATTCTGCCTTTTGGCTCTCATTTGCATATGGAGGATTTGACAATGTAAGGAGACTCTGCTGGATTGTTTCCAAATTGTGAATGTTGCAGATTGAGGACAAAAACCCTCATTTGTGAATGTTGCAGATTGAGGACGAAAACCCTCATTTCTAGCGTTGGTTTCGGTGGTGAGAGATCCACCCTAACTGGTTGGAGTGGTTCTACTTTAGGGATCACCGTTGTGCTTACAGAGTTCTTGGTTTTCTTCATTTTGGGGATGAATAATGAAGATATTTTTGGTATTTTGATGTGGGTTTCCGAGTTTTGGGTGTGTATGATTCTTGGCTTCATTTTGGTGGTGATTAGTGGTGATTTTGGAGCTTCTTCGGTGGTCTAATTGCTTTTCCAAAATTTTGTAAATTTCCTTTTTAACAAGGTCTAAAAGTGAATACTGTTCGGAGCTCCATGCATGCATGGCCTATGGTTCTGGGTATTTGCTCATTGGACTTCCCTCATCTTGGCGCCCCATTTGAAGTGCTTATTTGAGTTATTTGTTGGATGACTGATTTTTAATGGCAGATTGCCCTATCTAGGGAGCCGTGCCATCTTGGTGTTCAAGGAAAGGGGTCTGCTGATGTATAGACTCTTATTTCTGCTCTCCTTGGTGATTGATTAGCTAGGTTTTGGCATTGGATTCCAGGGGTCCTTTGGCATTTCACATATGTAACGTGTGGTGCAAGTTGATGATCAAGCTGCTGCTGTTGTATGATCATTTCCAAGTCTGAAACTGCTATATATAGGTCTGAAATTTATATTGTAATAAGTCTGATCTAACTGAAAACAATTTGTCTCTATTATGTGATATCATTCAATATGAAAGGAAACATTCTTTCTCAGTTTTCCCTACTTTATACATCTTTTTATATGTTTGCAAAGTATCTTTGAAAACACATGAAAACAAGCAAACCAAAACATATCAGCAAACACTTTACAATCAGCAAATAGAGTTCTCAAAAAAAAAAAAAAAGAATCAGGGTTGTATATTACACATTTACCTCTCATAACACTAGTATGTGATGATCTGATATGATTATGTTGAGCTCATTGTAACACCATCGGTAGTATCATTGGTGAATGCTCTTGTACTTTCATTTGATACTTACCCCACTAAACAAGTGGTTGCTCCCGCTGAATAAGTGGTCACGCTTTTCTTTATGTTACTTGCTACTCCCGTTGAATAAGTGGTCGAGTTCTTTATTTACTTTCTTGTTATGCCCACTGAACAAGTGGAGGCTGGTCGACTTGCCGCCAAGTGCACTTTCCTTTCTTGTATTTCCCACTGAACAAGCGGATGTTTACTTTCACGCACTTGGTATGTTTACTCACCCCACTAAAGAAGTGGTAGTATAGAGAATTTCAATATTGTAAGCCAACCACCATATGCTCTCATCTTGCCCACATCGGGATCTAGGTGATTAGAAAGTGGGAGGTGTTCATTTCTAGTTAGCTTGTCTTTCCAATAATTGCAAGATCCCCTTTTCACCGTATGCTCTCATAGCTCACCCTTCCCACTCTGGGATCTAGGTGATCAGAAAGTGGAGGGTTGTGTTGACGTGGTTTTTGAGACCGCACCAACACAGAACAAAGTCGCCCAACGGACGCTCTATTCTCTCTTGATCAAAGTATTCCGCACGCTAAGATTGCCAGAAAGTTCGTGCGTTCAACTCCAAGGTTCCTTTAGTGCGAATAGGCTCAGTTTGGCTTGATGTGATATTGCTGGTATGTCAAGGGGACTTACGTAGTTGTTCAGACTTCGCGCAGTTAGCAGTTGATATGTAATTTGAAGGGGATTCTTACGTGCATGATTTGGCAGTGTGTATCTTTTTCTAAAACTAACAAGAAGTATGCGGAAAGTAAGAGGGAAAAGGGCCTAAGAAACTTGTACTCTATTCTAAATGCAAGGTATGTGGGGCTTCGTCTCAATAGACTTCAACCAGATTTCACCTAGCCTCCGTCGGACAGCCTCAGCAAAATCGGTGCAATCTTCAAAGGGGATAGCGAAAGGTATTCAAGTTACAGTTTAACATACGTACACCATCAGAACAACGCATATAAGTATGTAAGCCATAACCGAAGTTAAACACAAGATGATGTCCAGTTGACCACGCAAGGCAGACTTATCATCAACAAGCCGCTAGTGGTATGGAATAAAATGAAGCTATCTCAATGAAATACCACACACCAAATTAAGCTACTTGCATGAATTTAATCTACTTGGATACGAAAGGAAGAAGAAA
The DNA here is from genome assembly GCA_007258455.2 of Sequoia sempervirens. Lineage (NCBI taxonomy): Eukaryota > Viridiplantae > Streptophyta > Pinopsida > Cupressales > Cupressaceae > Sequoia > Sequoia sempervirens. The sequence goes on along the minus strand of VDFB02133165.1, from coordinate 45,789 downwards.
CCTTGCTAGCATTTCATGACAAGACGAATTTCACCATCAATGAAAAGATCTATTATCATAAAATGTATTACACAACAATCTCCTCAAAAGTTTTCAAAAGGGAAAACTTTCTCTCTTCTCCAAATTATGCAAAAATGCTCTACACTACTACACTATCTAGCTCTAAGGCTAATGCTCTCTCAATGTCTACTCTGGTTCTGAATCCTAATGCCTTACAAATGAGGGGGACTCCCCCTTTTATAGCTAGCCAAGTCCCAAAGGACGGCTAGGGTTACAATCAATAGAGTGGCCAGAATCGTGCCACCTCAGCCCTAACCCTAAAAACTGCCAGAATAGGGAGTGGTACATTAAATGAATCAAAGATTCCCACTCACTCCCAAAATAGCAAATGCAATAAATGCTCCATACTCAGTCGTCTAGAAGATCCTCGTCCAGTAGTGTGTTCCCATTAGCCTTCTCTCTGACTGCCAACTCAACAAATCTGCTAAGTACGGCCTCAACCTCCTCAACTGAAATAGATGGAACACAATCTAACTGAAACTCTAACACTGTAACTGAGTGCTCGTGCCTCGTACAAGATTTTCTCCAAGCGGCCAATGAGTCCTGCGTGTTCTGGATCAAAGTGGAGAATGTAGCAGTATTTTCAAAGTCATCTTGTACGAAGGTCTTAACATCTGCGAAGAAGGGAACCAACAAACCCCTCAAATTATCAAAACTTATCTCTTCTGGACTCAGCCGCCTAGCAAATATGGCCTCGAAGGTGTTCTGAACTCCATCTATAATATTGGCCATAGCCTTGTGAATCCTGGCTGAATCCGCTGTCTTTGCATCGAAGAAGCCATACGGCTGTGATAGCCGAAGAGTACCTGCAGGAGAATCATATGTCGGTCATTCGGCTTGAATGACTTACTCCATCAATGAAGCAACAACAATGGCACATGCCTCAACACCTCAAGAATGACTGGATCACCCTACGGTAGATGGAAGCATCGCCCCAAGCATGATCCACCGCATCCATCCGTGCCAAAATAGTAGAGGCTTGCTGAAAAGCAAAGGATAGGTCCTCCATGAATTTCTCTGTCTCCATACGAACCCCTGTGACCCATTTGTCTGCCTCTTGTGCCATCCTCCCCAATTCTACCAAGCCGCTGATCGACTCTCTAGGAATATCTGCTGGAGGCTCTATCACTGGTACATCCTGCCCTCGAGAACGAGACAACTGCTGAACATATCCAACTAACGCCTTGTGTTCTCGTTTCAACTTCTTGTATTTTCCTTCTTTCTTGAATAATCTATCCTTAAGGGCAAGGAAGGAGTTATCGCACTCCTCAACAATCTGTGCACCAGTAGGGCGTCCCAAGTCAAGAGTGGTGACCACATAATTTTCAGGAGCTGCTTCAATTTCGGTCACACTTTCGACCGTGGGACGATAGCGTGAGAGAAGTGCAGTCCATCCTCATCGGTGGAGATCTTCGAAAACTTTCTTGCCTTCTTCTTAGGTGGAGGAGCACTGATCCGGTTCAAAAACTCTTCCATCTCAACTGCTGGATCAATCTCCTCACTCGGGCTTCTTCTCATTCTATCCTTTAGCCAATCGGGCACCTCATATAATATATCAAAGGGCCGCTGCTCCTGTGCCTCGACTTCTCTAACCTGTTCCACTTCTTCCTCATTCTGGCGAGGCTCATCGTCCCTCTCCAAAAGAATTGGGCAGTGTCGCGACATATGTCATCATCATTAAGCCATCATTCCTTGCCTCTATCTCCCTGCTGAAATTGAGGGTCGATGTGGTCCCCTCATCATCCTGTGATCCTGTAATCAACCCCTAACGGTACATTGGCACTCTGGTAATCGACTCCCCGTGGAAATTTGAGATATCATCTGTACTACCCGATTTTTGATTCACCGCCAACCCTCGATCAGCAAATGAAGACGCCTCATGCTTGGAGAGCGTGTCTCAAAGATGCCTTCTTGTGACTTCGTGGAGCTCTGGCTGAATTAATTCTTTCTTTCTGGACTCTGGTCCTCTTGTGATCTGTTTCTTCCTTCCTGTGGTGGGCGTCCTGTGATCTCCCATCAAGTTGTAGGTCAAGGCAATTGACCTACCTTTCAATCTGCTCACTCGCCTATCGACCCATGCCCTGGTGAATGTCATAACCGGGATAGAGAGAGTATCAAGGTCGGCAACCTCGGGCTCTGACCAATCAATAGGCGGAAGTGGAGTGTCCCGAACAGCTACATAGTCTGGATGAACAACATCCATGTCCTCATTGACCTGGTCTGGAACCGGAACTACCTCACACTCCCTGATCAGAGTAATCGGCAATCTAGAGAACATCCTCTTTCTCACTTCAATCTCATCAATTGCATCAGCCCAATAATCCTCAATGGTGGCCTTATGTTTGAATTCCTCTGACAACACCCAGTTGATGTTATGGTGCGGGTCATAGTGTTGTCTACTGGTGTGATATGAGAAATGATAAAATTGAAGCTCACTTTCAGCTTCTCTAGCTGCCTGTATCGAAGGACAAACCTCATCCGAGTTGCCCATCACAATTGGAAACTCTATCCCTCCTTTCTTCTTTTTCTTCTGGATTTTGTCAAAGGCAAGCAACTGTCTAGCTATCTCTAGCATTATTATTTTGTCTGTTGGGTACTTAGGTAGCCTATATGGGTATGAAAATCCTTGCACAGCCTAATGTATGAAAATCTTGGAAGTATGAACCCGACACCCATACCTTTCGGCAATTAGCTCACAGGCATTTCTAGAGATTACGCCTTTGTAACCTCTCACGAGCTGACCCTCGTGATGTACATGGTAGATATGAATCATTGACAAGTTTGTAATGGGTTGTGCACCGGCGGTGCAATGTATTACTGCATACTCATGGTGCAGATTGGTGAGCCACAACCCGATGGGTTCCTTGAAATCCTCGTACCTGCGTCATCTGTGCCGACATATAAATCGGATAGAACTCATGTAAAGCGTTCTCGTCCTCCATAAACTTCGAGGGCTGCTCGTATTATGTTATTAAGCTGATCATCTCAGCCCAATTGACATAATCCTTTCCTTCTAACACCAGGTTGATGTAATAAAACATCCACGGCTCAAAAATATAGGACTGTGGGCATCCACCAACCCTGCTCAGCCACATGATAAGATCACAATACTCCTGCTTCAGGTCTTCTGCTATGATCTGTTTCGGCAACTTCGTTCTTGAAGGCTTCGGAGTGCTCATCCAGTGAGTATTAATTGTGTCCATGCATCGTTCAAAGGCAGAAGCATACATACGCTCCGCTCGCTCCCTGGACTTGTAGATCATGTTTCTATGCACCGGGATCCCAAAAGCTTCACCAATGGCTGCCGGAGTAAGATTAGCAAGCACTTGGCCATCTGGTGTCGTGATCGACCGGTGTTCTTTCTCGTAACAGTTGGCGGACTCCATAATCAACTCCGAACACTGTATAGCTGGCGGGAAACCAGCAGCTGCATACAGTCCACTTCGGATGATGTTGTGCGAAGTGACCGAAGCCCGATGACTTCCAATTCCAAATAGCCTGTTCTTGAAGGTTTCCAGGTTGACAGAGCCCAGGTTCGTGTCCGTCACCTTGCCCAACTTTGAGATAAACTTCGTCTCCGGCATGAATGTCTTGCTCAGCTTCTTGATCGTAGCCTGTCTGGAGGCACCATTGTCTTTTCCGGTTGTCCTCGCTTCAGCCATCTACAACATAACAGACATTTCATCAGCAATCAGATTTAATAAAATAAGACATGATATAGGGGCTGCAGTTGAATTCTAGAAGCTGCAATATCTTTCGTGTTTGCAAACCTCAGCTCCTTCTTCTTGAATAAATTCGAATTCCAACACTTAGAACAGATTTCTAAGTGAACCTTGATGACCAGCAATCAGCAATTTTAACTACTTCGTATCAGCAATCAGCAATCTTAATTTCTATGTCTTTGTATCAGCAATCAGCAGTCTTGTAAGTTAGCAAATTCGCACTTCAAAGTTCTCAATGTTTCAACTCAATACAAGGCGTCCTTTTCAAATGGCACTTTTGACTGAACTTAATCAAATCAGACTTCAACTTCAACACTAGCAAGGACGTACTTCTCAAGCCCTCAGCAATGGCGCACTTTTTTAAGCAACTCCAATTCAAGCAAATCAGATTTCAGCCACTTAAGTCGTACCTTTTACAAGCAAGCTCAATCTTCAGCAAACGCCTCCTTAGCAATGGCGTACCTTTCTTCACTTTCACTCCTCAGCTAAATTCGAGCTTCAGCAACTTAAGGCGTCCTCTTCTCAGCAACAATTTCAAATTCTTTCAAGCCTCAGCAACTTAAGGCGTCCTTCTTCAAGCTCACAACATTCAGATTTTAAACTCTCCAACCAACAGTCCACTGCAATGCCTCACTCTCAGAGCAAATTCGCCTTCTCCAGTTGTGAAAATGAGTGAAGAACTTCTCCATTTTATAGCTAAAATTCGAATTCTAGAAGAAGTTAATTTTAGCCAGTGCCATTAAACTCCACTACTCCACTTCAAGAATTCGAATTTTCCCTCTCTGGTGCTTCTGACACTTGTCTCCAGTCGTCAGGAATATTATTCTTCTAGAAACTTGACTTTGACTGGCGCCTTTGAATTTGTTTCGAAAATTAAATTTAAATTCACCATTTTTGAATCCACCAGCCGGAGCTCTGTCACTTGAATTCGAACTTTTTAACTTCATCATCTGCTTTGGAAAATTCATCCTTGAAGAATTTAAACAAACTTATCTAGGCAACTCCTTTCAGATTCATCATTCGAAGAAAATTCATTTTGAAAACTTATTTTATTTGAATTTGCCTTAGAAAATTTAAAATTCTCCCTTAGAAAAATTCATCATTCTAGCACTGATTAAATTCTTCACTGAAAAAGTGTCGGCGAAGCTTGAAAGATTTGGAAATCCATTCATCATCGCAAATGTTCAGTACCCAGAAGCAAATTTTCTTCAGAACGCCTCGAATTCATGGGTACCCAACGAACGGGTTCATTTAATTTTTCGAATGCTGAACCTTAGAAAAAAAATTATTTTCATCATTTAAACTCGTTCTTCGCCCGTGATCACTCTGCGTTGCTCTTAGAAAATTTTTTATTTCATTTGCCAGTGGAGAGAAATTTCTATCAACTTCATTTGAAAAAAATTCATAGTCCCGGCACGCCTTGTACATTTTATCTCACTTCATCCCGTATCACTCCACACTTGGAAAATATTCATTTTAAAAGCCCAACGCCTTAGAGAATTCTTTTTTAGCACTTAGAAAATATTTTATTTCTTACCTGAGGCGCCTAGCACACTTCAAAAAAATATTTCAACTCCTTCAAGATTTTTAAAATCACCTTATAACTCCCTTCAACACAGGCGCAAACTCCACTTAGCATTTTATTTTCAACGTCTTCAAATATTTTCTAACACCTTATATCACCCTCAACGCCTTCAAATATTTTCTAACACCTTATATCACCCTCAACGCCTTCAAATATTTTCTAACACCTTAGGCGCCTTACATACTTGGAGAAAAATCACGCCCCACTCACCTTGGGCGCATTTTGCCTATGGAGGAGGATGACGCCTAGCCTTTTACCTTGAGTTTACCACGCCTAGGTAATATTTTCGCCTTGTTTACCATTTGTATTTACCACTTACACTTCAAGCTTGGGAGCATTTCCTTGTAGGAGGAGGACGAACTTGCTTATACCTTCAGGTGACTTTTCATCTTCCGTTTTTTTGTCCTGACTTGCATGATTTGGGCGCATTTTGATGAGAGAGAAGGATGGGCGCATTTTGCATGTAATGAAGGATAGAAACTTTGACTTTGTGTTGACCCCTTGCAACCTTGGGCGCATTTCACCCCTGCTGGTGGATGAACACTCCAACATCCTTGGGTGACTCTTCACCTTCCAAAATTTTGTCTTGACATGGCCCAGTTTGGGCGCATTTTGGCCTTGGAGAAGGATGAAAATGTTTGACCTTGTTGACTTTCTTTTACTTTGGGCGCATTTTTCCTTGCTTGCAGGATGGGCGCATTTTGACCCCTGAGGCGAATTTCTCATACTTAGAAACTTTTTCAACGTTTTCCTCTTTCATCTTGGGCGCATTTTGCCTCTGAGCAGGATGAAATTTTGTTGACTTTCCGTTTGACTTCTTGTGCCTTGGGCGCATTTTGCCCTGTGTGAAGGATGAACTTGCATCTTGAAAAATTTTCTACGCCTCTTCATCAATCTGGGCGCATTTTGATATGCCTGCTGGACGAGACTCCAGACTTAGACAAATTTTCATCATCCTCGCCAGCTTACGTGCCCTGCTATTTATAGTAAGTCCTCCGAATTTGTGCCTCTGAAGCTCGGATCAACTTGAAATTTCAAACATAGTTTCTTCACAACTTTATCAATCTGTCGACACTGCCACTTTTGGTCACCCTGCTATTTATAGCCTGTTTCTGAAGGTGGCTTACTATAAATAGTAAGCTCTTGATTCTGATAGCTCCCAAGCTCCGATCGACGTGAAATTTTGATGAGGCGCTCCTCACCACGTGACCTTACTGCCGACACTGACGCATGCAACTGATTTACTATTTTTAGCACGTTTCCAATTCGACTTACTATAAATAGTAAGTGCTCCGTTTGTCTTGAAATTTCACCGGCAGATAGCTTGAAGAATGCTGATCGTGATGGTTTACATCGGTTTTCGAAGATTTTGACTTTTGATGCCTATTTTTAGGCTCCGAAGCTGGAAACCCTAATTTGCATTGCATGCGTATCAAAAGATCTCCGTTTGCCTTCGTTTCTGCGGCACTGCGATCGGCTCGTGAATCTAAACTGCTGGGAAGCGGCTGCCGGGACATACCTGCTAAAAATAGCAAGTTCCTTACTGAGTGAGAATCCTTGTTTGCATGTCACACCATCGCGAAGCTCTCGAAAAACCCATCAGGAATCACCTGACATGCAAAGAAAAGCTCGACATGCAAACCCTAAAAATAGCCTCGGAAGGCTGAATCCTGAAAGTGGTCATCTCGACTTGCATGTTATACCATCGCGAAGGTCTCAAAAAACCCAGAAGGAACATCCAGACATGCAAAGAAAATCTCTGCATCTGGACCCTGAAATTTGTGCTGGAAGCCGGACTGCTAAAAATAGTAAGTTATCCGTTTTTACTCAAATTTGGCATGCAAGCAGTCTGGTATACTCTGAATACCGTGTGATGATTAGAATCTCAAAATAGCTGACAAATTGCCCTGAATTGCAGACTTACTAAAAATAGTAAGTACCTCAGAATTTGATGAAAACTGGCTGGAAGCCTGCTGGATGTCTACCGACAACATTGCTAAGTTCAATTTTCAATTTACTGGCCCTACTTGACCTTGACTTGACCAAAAAAATGATAAAACCCTAATTTTAGAATTGGCCAATATCTTCACATTTAAGCTCAATGACGACACAACCCCCCGGAAAGACAGACACCAGAAAAGAGACAGAGCGAGAGAGCGAGGAAAAACCCAAGCCAAAAGACCGGAACGGAGCAAAAAAAAGGGGGTCCCCATCTGAATGGGGCGATGTGTGAAAAGGTCACAACAGGTTGCTTATTCAATTGCTTATCTTTGCATTTTAGCTAATGCTAACGGGTGAAATTTGTGGAAAAAATTAAGGGTGGGTTATTACAAGCTGATCCATTTTTGAATTTCGCCCTTCTTCAAATCCAACCCCACTCTTGTCACATGTGGGCTTTTGGGAATTTATAATTTTATCCAAATTTTCTGAACATCTCACATTGTTCAATTCTCGATTTAATTGCACCATGGTTTTTTCCATCTCCTTCCTTAGTGATATAATCTCGGATTATAACTTTTCACAACTTTCTTTCCTTTCCTTTAACTGGCTTTTCATTCCTTCCTCAATTCTTTTTGCCTCTTCACACTGAACTTTCAAATCTAGGATTATTTTCTTGGCTTCTTCATTTGTAATTTTATGTCCGTGATTGTCTTCTCAGCTTCTTCAAGGGCTTGTGATACCTTTGCTTTGGATTCACTTTCTTCTTGAATTTTTTATTTTAGACATGCATTTCTTTTTTAAATGAATGACTCTCATCATACGCAAGATAAATTTCTTCTTTAAGATCCACTTCTTCGTCAACCTCATTCTTCTTATTTTCCACATCCATTTTATCCTCCTGATTCTCAATATCATCCTTAATCTCTACACCATGAATAGTATCTCTTCTTCATCACCGTAAAACTCATCATCGCTTCTTCCAATCCATCATCATGTTCATTGGAGTAAAGGTTCCTCTTTTTCCTTTGTAAGTTATTATTTCTCTCGAACTGTTTTTGACTATAGCTCTTCCTTGGTTGTTGATATCCTCTTCCTCTATTCATACTGTAATTTTCATTGTCACTATTCTCCATCTTCCCCTATGGAAACTTAGAAGAAAAATGTCCTAATCTACCACAATTATAACATTTAATAGAAGACTTACCTGGATACTTGCATGTGTCCTTCTTTAGCCTCCTCATGAAGTGAGCTTCTTCTTCATCTATCTTGCGTGATTAGGTTCACATACCTTTCCCTTTCCTCTTTGAGAAACCTTGAAATTTGCCTCTCTCTTTGATGGTTTATCTTCAATCCTCAGTTCGTAGGCAATTAGGGTGTCGTGCAAATCATCCTTGGTCAATTTATCCAATTCTCTCATTTCTTCGATTGCGGAGATTTTAGAATCAAACCTCTTAGGAAAAGATCTCAATATATTTTGTACAATAGTTGATTCATTGATCTTCTCACCAAGTCCTGCCATGGTGTTAACAATTTTGTCGACTCAAAGAAAATATTCAGCTATGTTCTCTTCTTTCATTCTAAGGCTTTCAAATCTTGTTTTGTGGGTTTGAAGCTTAGCCTTTTTCACTTTTGCATCCCCTTCATAAATGCTATTTAGCTTATCCCATATTTCCTTTGCATTTTTGCAATGCATCACCTTTATGAATTTAGATTCTTCCAATCCACATAATATGGCATTCATATCTTTTGAATTGTTTTCACTTTCTCTTTTAGCATCTTTGTCTATAAGACAAGTTGTAGGTATAGTATATCCATTTTCCACAGATTGCCAGATGTCATATCCCAAAGCACTAAGATATGTATTCATTCTTAAGCTCCATAAAGCATAATTAGTTCCATCAAACAATGGTGCCCTATTTGATGAGAATCCATGAATTTCTTGTCCGGCCATTAGTGCTCTCCTCAAATCTACCTTCTAGCTATTAGGCTCTTGCTAACTTCAAAGGAACTCGCTCTGATACCAACTGATGAGAACATAGTGATACTAAGAGGGGCGGGAGAGGGTGGAGGCGGTGAATCAGTATCTAATAATCTTTTACTTTTCAAAACTTAACCAATCACAATAAAACATTCAAGTAAGATCTAGCAATTTAGAGCACAAAGACAACACATAATTTACGTGGAAACCCTTGAGGGAGAAACCACGGCAAAATATTGCTTATATATCTTATTGATATTCTTCTTTTTCTTGTAGGTTCCAACCTATTTCACATACAAATAGTGAGCACCAACTCACAAGAGACACCAATCTCCACTTGACAGAATTATAAGCACCAACCTATTGGAGGCTTGAACCCCCATACACAAACTGAGCTCCAACCCAGCAAGAGGCTCCAGCCTCTATTCGATAGGCTCCAACCTTTTAATCTTCAGTGGCTGATCTAGCATACTTCTTCCTAGTATCTTCCTCTCACAAATCTGATTACAAATCACACATTATCCTTCTTCCAAATCTGATCATAATCTGCACAATAACCTTATCTCACAAATCTAATTACAAAATATGATCACTATCATGTGCAATATCTTTCACAAATCTGATCCAAAATTTGTCAATTTCTTCCTTCAATTTGATCACTAATACATCAAAGTTTTCCTCACAAATCTACTCTTAATATTCACATATATTCTCAAAATAAGTCAGATTTACTTTTCACTTTTCTGCTCTTCCTCTTCCTTATATTCAGACATATATCATTGATTTGTTGCTTCTAAATCCACATATCTTCCACTCTTTATATCAACTCAAGGAGGGCAACTTTACTCAAAAGGCATACCCGATCACAAAGGAGGCAACTCTTGTTAAATATGCACCTTTTCATTAATAAAACTGAGTGCTGCCTTTTTATTCATTAACTCTCCTTTAATAATGATTTCTGCATTAAATTAAGGGTTGTTGCCTTTTTAAATGTACGTTCACTACCACTAAACATAATATAATCTTAAACACTTCCGATGGATGCTGCCTTTTTATATATGAATCGTTACTCTTCTACATAAATATATTCGCTGGTCCCTGTTTTCATATGGAATCTGTATTTGTTAGATTAACTTTGGCAACTTAAAACATCATAATTCTATGCCTTTTACTTGGACATTAATAACGAAGTTGATCTCATTTAGATATTTATTTTCACCATTATAAGAGTCGGCTAGCATCTTAAATTTTCCTTAGGACGATTTCTTGAATCCACCATTTTTGCATAGGAATTATAAATAGAGCGTTATCATGAAGTTGGCCATATTTGCTATCCTGTGATGGTCTTTAATGCAACGATTTATGGCCTTTGGCCTATAACGATTTTCCTCTTTCTCTGTCCCCAATATCTTTCCCTTTGATATCAATGACAACAATGACATTAATCTCATTCATTCGCTTTGACATTAATGACAATATTCTAACAATATCCTATATGCCTATGACATCAATGAAAACATTTCTAAAAGTGTGTTATTGTTGTGGATGATTAAGTTTTAAAGTATTACTGTTGTGGTTGATTAAGTTTTGAAAAGTAAAAGATTGTTGAGCTGATTTACCTGCCCCCCTCCCCCCGTCTCAGTATAACTATGTGAACTGTGTGCTCATGACACCCATCTCCATATCCAAGTTTTTCAACTAGCTCCAATTGCAAGCAATACTTGTAAACTTGGGTGGAATTGAGTGGCCCTTCCCTATAAAACCCAATAAAAGCTCTTATCTTTGCAAAAGTGGAAGACCAATAATGTGAAACTTCCAAATTTTCCCAAACTCTATTAATCTCTTGTGAATTCACTTAGTAATCAAAATGGCCCAATTAAAATAGATTTTCCCTTCACATATGGTAATCATGATATATAATATCCATGGTTTAAATGTTCTCCCTTCATCTCGGCCTATCACTCAATTACGCAAGGTGATCATTATCAGAAGTTATTCTTTTAATTCATTTCTTCTAAACAACTTTGGCAGGAGTTTCTTGCTTTTGTTCTATAATGAAATAACTTGCACAAGAGAGGAATATAAGATGAAATATTTTACAAATAATTGATAATACTGAAAATAACAAGCCACTTCGATGGGGCAAACCTCCATATATCTCCAATGAGAACACACCTCACAATTTGATGATCAAATAACACTTGCTACCTCTTGTACATACCCTAAATATGCCTTATATCACCCAAGCCAACTTATATACCAAAATATAACACCTAAGCCGACCTAATTAACTAAATAATGATATATTAATGACCATATGACTTAATTAAGAGTTAAGGTGGCTTCAAGTTGAGTACTCATAACCCTATACGAACCCTATGATTAAGGGCATAACATGCCCCCCTCTTCAGAGAAACATTGTCCTCAATCCTAATCAAGTGTGGATGCTTCTAGACGAACTCTTCATCTTCCCATGTGGCATCTGCAATCGGTAAATTCTTCCACTAAAGGAGATACTCAGTGAATGTCCTAATCCTTCGCTTCTTTGTGCGTGTCTAAAGAACTAACGCTGACTCCAGTATGATTCTTCCTTCATCTAGCTCTAGTTATACTATTTGTGTAGGGATATTATGCCCAATCACTTTCTTTAAACAGGAAACATGAAAAACTAGATATATCTTTATTGTTGGAGGTAACTCAAGTTGTAGGCAACACTGCCTATATTTTGCATAATTTAGTATGGACCATAATATTTTGGAGACAACTTGTTGTTCTTTGTTGCTTCAAAGACATTTGTTTATATGGGAAATCTCAAGAAAACCCAATCCCCAACTTCAAAGCTCCTTTCATTGCAATGTTGGTCAGCCTGTTGTTCCATTCTATTTTGCGCCATAGCCAAATTCTCCTTGATTCCTGAAAGTACATATTGTTAATGATGAATGTGGTCCTCCACATCCTGAACTCTTTGTGTCATCCTCAATGATGATGTGAATGGATGGAGGATGGTATCCATATAGTGCCATAAATTGAGAAAGTTTTGATGAACTATGGAAGGAAGTGTTACACCACTGTTGTGACCTTTTTCACACATCCGCCCATTCAGATGGGGACCCCTTAATTTTTGCTCCATTCTGGTCTTTTTGGGCTTTGTTTTCTCTCTCTCTCTCTCTCTGCTTTCTGTCTTTCCGGGATGTGCCCGTCTGTGAGCCTTAAACGAGAAATTTGGCCAAGTCGATAGAATTAGGGTTTTCAACTTTCCAACCAATTTGTGGTCAAACAAGGTGAATAAATTAAAAACAGAGATTAACATTATTGTCAGTGTGCTTCCAGCAGACTCTCAGCTAAATTTCATCAGATTCTGACAACTTACTATTTTTAGTAAGTGTGTAATTCCAGGCATTCCTTCAGCATTCTTGAAGTTTTAACAATCACACTGCATCCAGAGCACTTTGAACTCATCACGGGCAAATTTTGAGCCATAACAGACAACTTACTATTTTTAGCAGTTCAGCTTCCAGAGCAAATTTCAGGGGTTATATGCAGAGTTTTTCAATGCATGTCTGAGGATTCCTTTCGGGTTTTCTAAGACCTTCGCAATGGTATAACTTGCAAAGCAAGATGATGACTTTCAGAGTTCAGCCTTCAGAGGCTATTTTTAGGGTTTGCATGTCAGGGTTTCCTTTGCATGTCTAATGATTCCTTCTGGGTTTTTCGAGAGCTTCGCGATGATGTGACATGCAAAGAAGGATAATCACTTCTTCAACAACTTACTATTTTTAGCAGATGCATTCCGGCAGCCGCCTCCTAGCACTTCAGAATCACAAACTGATCGCAATGCAACAGAAACGAGGACAAACGGAGGTCGTTTAATACACATGCAAGTCAGATTAGGGTTTCCAGCTTCGAGACCCAAAAAGAGGGGTATAAAGTCAGAATTTCCGAAAACCGGTGTATCCCACCGCGTTCAGTATCTTTCGAGCTATCCGATGGTGAAATTTGAAGGCAAACGGAGCACTTACTATTTATAGTAAGTCATTTCAAAAACTGGCTAAAAATAGTAAATCAACGTCAGGTTCCGGTGTCAACAAGCAGGTCACGTGGTGAGGAGCGCGTCATTCGAATTTCAAGTCAATTGGAGCTGTGGAGATATCAGAAGCAAGCAGTTACTATAAATAGCAAACCACCTTCAGAAATATGCTATTTTTAGCAGGCCAGCTCAGAATAGCAGTGTCAACAGGCTAACAAGGTCATGAAGATCCAGTGTTCAAAATTTCAAATCATTCTAAGCTTCAGAAGTGTAGAAATTAGAGGACTTACTATAAATAGCAGGACATGGAGATTCTGGCAGAAGAAAGGAAAAATGGCTAAGTCTAAGTTCATCTTGCTCCACCTTAAAAATGCGCCCATCTTCAGCTGGAGAGTAAGAAAAGTTTTTTAAGTGTTCAAATATCCTCCTACCTTGGTGAAATGCGCCCTCTTCACAGACATAAAATGAAAAAATTTCTAAGTGTTGAGTCTCGTCCTGCTCATGCCTTGATATGCACCCAAAAGAGAATGAAGAAGCATAAAAGGTTCTAAGGCACAAGTTTCATCCACCTCTAGGGGTAAAATGGGCCCACTTTGAAGAAGTTGATGGAAAAATATTCTAAGTATATGTTCATTCTTCTCTACATGCTAAATGCGCCCATGCAACAAGCAAGTCAAAAAGTCAAAGAGTTTCGTCCTCCTCCAATAGCAAAATGCGCCCATGTATTAAACTTCATCCACCTCCTATGCTCAAATGCGCCTAAGTGGAGACATGTGAGGACAAAACAAGTCAACAAGTCAAAAGACGTTGGAAGAATCTCATCCTCCTCCCATACTCAAATGCGCCCAAATGAGGGAGCTCAAAGGTCACATGTTGGAGGCGTTGAAAGTTTTCATCCTCTTGAACATGTGAAATGCGCCCAAGGGGAGTTGAATATGCTAAGTGTGGATTTAAAACATATCCCTCATGACATGTGATATGCGCCATGTTAAAGTGAGTGTAGGGTGAAGCGTGGTAAACAAGGTAAAAGTAGTGGAGATTTGAATGAGAATAATGCTAGGCGTTGGAATTTAAAAGGAAGTACATCCTTCATGACTAGTGAAATGCGCCCAAGGTGATGAAAATATAAATAAAACATGTTAGGCGTTGAAAGTAAAATCCTCCATGATATGTGCTTTCAAGAAAAATCTTCTAAGTGAGTTAATAAAAATTTCCTCACCACTGAGAGAGTGTTTGAAGTTGAATAAAATTTCTAAGGCAAAATTCAAAATGTGCCTATGATGGAATTTAAATATTTTTCTAAGTATTATCAAAATTCCACCTCTGAAGAAGAAAATCACGCCTAGACTTGGAGATATAAAATTCTCTGTGAGTAAATTGTCGGAGATGAAGTCAGAGAATGCCAACATTGCAGGAACAATAAAATTTTCAAAGTCAGAGCAACAAGAAATGTTCACAGATGTGAAGAAATGGATTAAATTTGTTGAAAAATTATTTTTCTAAGGTTCAAAATTCAAGAAAAATTAAATGAACCCGTTCATTGTATACCCATGAATTCGATAAGTTCTGAAGAAAATTTTCTTCTGGGTATCAAAGATCTTCGATGAGAAGTTGATTTCCAAGTCTTCTACACTTCGCCAAGGCCTTCAAGGTGAAGAATTTAATCAGTGCTCGAATTATGAATTTTCCTAAGGCGAAAATTTAAAATTTTCTTAGGTAAATTGAATAAAAGGTGTTTTCAAAATAAAATTTTCCAGACGATGAATTTGAAGTGAATTGCCTAGATAATTTCGATTGAATTCTTCACAAGATCAATTTTCCAGAGTCAGAGGTGAATGAAATTTAAAGCTGAATGATAGAGCTTCGGCTAGTGAGTGAAAATTATCAAAGAATGAATTTAAATTAAATATTTTCAAAAATGAATTAAAATGCTAAACACTCCAGTCAAGGTTGAACTTCTAGAAGGCCAAAATTCCAGGCGTTGGGTGACAAGTGGTAAAATTGGCAAAGGAGGGAAATTCGAATTATTGAAGAGAAGTAGTGGAGATTTAATGCACTGGCTAAACTTAGCCTCTTTCTAGAATTCGATTTTGCTATAAGAGCTGAAGGTTTTTCAGTTCTCTTCACCAGTTGAAGAAATTCAAATTTGCTCTGAGTTTAATGTTGCAGTGAGTTGCTGAGGCTAAAAGTGTTGAAGAAATTCGAAATTTGTTGAAGCAAGTTGCTAAAGCTGAAGTGTGAAAGTGCAAGTGAGAAGTTCGATTTAAGAAGAAGAATATAGCTGAAGTCTGAAATTGCTAACGCTGAAGAAGTGCGACTTGAAGTTGAAGTGAGTTGCTGAAGGCTGAAATTTAAAAGTCCAGATGCTAGCAAGTTGCTGATTGAAGTTGGACGATTTTCTCATGTGTTGAAGTTGCTGCAGCTAGCTTGGAAATTTACTAAGTCATTTGAAGTTGAAGAAGTGAGAATTTACAAGAGTTCAATTGCTGAAGTAAATTTTACGATTTTGCTGAGTGTTGAAGTTGCTGAAACTTGCTAAGTATTGACAATTCGAATTTGTTGAAGGAGAAGTGAGGTTTGCAAATGAGATATGATGTTGCAACTTCTCAAGTTCTTGAAGTCGACTCACAGCCCTGCATATTTTATTTATTTTCTAAGTTATTTGCTGATGAATGTTTATTATTTTGTAGGATGGCTGAAGTAAGAGTAGCTGGAAAGGACAACAACGGTGCATCCAGGCAAGCTGTTATCAAGAAGTTGAGCAAGTCTTTCCCGCAAGAGTCAAAGTTTACCTTGAAGTTGGCTAAGCTTGCTGACACGAATTTGGGCTCTTTCAACTTGGAGACCTTCAAGAATCGAATGCTGGGGATTGGTAATCATCAACCTTCAATCACTTCGCACAACATCATTCAAAGTGGACTATATGCAGCTGCTAGTTTTCCACCAGTTATTCAGTGCTCGGAGCTAATGATGGAGTGTGCCAATTATTATGAGACTGATCACAAATCAATTATGTCACCAGATGGTCAAGTGCTCGCCAACCTCACTCCTGCAACTATTGGCGAAGCTTTTGGAATCCCAGCACACATGAATATGATTTACAAATCAAGAAAACATGTTGAGCAAATGTATGCTTCCACATTCGAGAGATGTACGGAGACGATCAATACTCGCTAGATGAGCAACTCCAATCCCCCTAGTACAAAGCTACCAAGGCAAATTATATCAGATGACTTGAAGCAGGAGTACTGTGACTTGATTATGATGCTGAGCAGAGTTGGAGGTTGCCCGCAAGCTTTTATTTTCGAGCCATGGATGTTCTATTACATCAACCTCGTGCTGGAAGGAAAGGAGTACGTCGACTAGGCTGAAATGATTAGTGATAATTTGCACGAGCAGCTTCTGAGTTTGAGAAGAACGAAGACATTCTATATGGGCTCTTACATCATTTACATGTTGGCTCGTATGACAAAGTATAGAGGAATTTCATATAAGGAGCCTATTGGTTGTGGCTCTCATCAATTCAAAATCCACGAGGCTTGTCTGCAATTGCACCTGACAAGTACTACTCATTACAAGCGTGTCAACGACACTTTTACCATGCACATCACGAGAACACTTCAGGAGCATATGCATCATAGGATCTCGAGGGAAGCTCAAGAATTGATTGAAAGGTATGGGTGCTGGTTTATACAATTTCCAAAGTTTTCTTACATCAGGCTGCAAGGTTTTTCCTCATATCCATATAGACTGCCTAAGTACCCAACCAATAGGATTTTAATGTTAGAGATATCTAGGCAACTGGTTGCCTACGATAAGATTTAGAAAAGAAAGAAGAAGGGTGGAGTTGAGTTCCCGATTGTCATGGGCAATTTGGACGAAGTGTGTCCTTCACTTCAAGCAGCTAGAGAGGCTGAAAGTGAGCTTCAGTTCTTTCATTTTTCCTACCACACCAGCAGACAACATTATGATCCGTACAGCAATATCAGATGGATACTGTCAGAGGAATTCAAACACAAGGCAAATATTGAGGATTATTGGGCTAGTGCATCAGACGAGGCTAAAGTTAGAAAGAGGATGTTCTCTAGGTTGCCATTGAGTATGATCAGGGAGTGTGAAGTAATTCCAATGCCAGACTAGGTGAGTGAGGACATGAATGTACTCCATCTAGATTATGAGGCAGTAAGAGATACGCCACTTCCACTCCCAGATTGGTCAGAGCCTGAGATAGCTGATTTGGACACACTTTGCATTCTGGTCTTGACATTTACTAGAGCATGGGTTGACAGGCATGTGAACAAACTAAAGAGTAGGTCAATTTCCTTGACTTACAACTTGATGGGAGATCACAGGACCCCCACTACTAGCAGAAAGAAACAAATTACTCGAGGTCCAGAATCTCGAAGGAAGGAGCCTATTCAGCTGGAACCTCCAATAGTGTAGTTGAATCACCCAAGCCATTGGAGACATGTTCTCCAAGTATACAGGAGGTTTCTCTTTTCACCGATCAAAGAAATGCATTAAACCAGGTGCATGAGGTACATGAAGAAAATCAGCCACCACGGAGAGAGTCAGTTGGCCAGAGTGTCAATGCGCCTAGTAGAGATGATCAGCAGGATGATGAGGAGATTGCTACTGACACCCAGTTTCAGCGTGAGTTAGAGACGGCTTTGGAGGATGATGATATAGTTTCAGGAGATACTCAGCCACTATAGGACGATGAGCCTCGCCAGAATGATATTGAAGTTGAACAAGTCCGTGAAGTAGAGGCACAAGAACAACGGCCATTTGTTATTCAACATGATGTGCCTGATTGGCTTAGAGATAGAATGAGAAGGAGCCCTAGTGAAGAAATTGATCCATCAATTGAGATGGAAGAGTTTTTGAATAGGATCAACGCGCCTCCACAAAAGAAGAGAGCACGAAAGTTTTCAAAGATTTCGACTGATGAGGATGGCTCTTGCACCCTTCATGTGGCAGTGCCACAAGTTGATTGTGATCGAGATGAAGCAGTGCCCGAGAATTATGTGATCACAAAAGTGGAGTTAGGACACCCCACAGGTGCACAGATTGTTGAAGAATGTGATAATTCCTATTAGGCACTCAAGGACAAATTGTTTAAAAAGGAAGGAAAGTATAAGAAATTGAAGAAAGAACATAAGACATTGATAGGATACGTGCAACACTTGTCTCGTCCTTGTGGGCAGGAAGCAATAGAGCTTCCAGCCGAATTATCCAGAGAGTTAGTTAGTGGCTTGTTGGAGTTGAGGAAGATGGCACAGGAGGCAGATAAATGGGTTACAACAGTTCGTGCCGATACAGAAAAGTTCATGGAAGACCTTGCTCATGCTTTCCAGCAAGCTTCCAGCATCATGGCACGTATGGAGGTTTCTCTTTTCGCCAATCAGAGAAATGCATTAAACCAGGTGCATGAGGTACATGAAGAAAATCTTGCACATGGCACGAGCAGTCAGTCACAGTGTTAGAGTTCTAGCTTGATTGCATTCCACCAATTTCAGTTCAGGAGGTCCAGGCTGTACTTGCCAAGTTCATTGAATTTGCATCCAAGGAGAAGGAGAATGGAAATGCGCTTCTGGATGATGATCTTCTAGAATACTGATTGTGGGCATTAATTACCTTTACTATTTTGGGAGTGAGTGGGAATCTTTGATTCATTTAATGTACCACTCCCTTCTCTGGCAGTTTTTAGGGTTAGGGCTGAGGTGGCTCAATCTAAGCCATTCTTTTGATTGTAATCTGAGCCGTCCATTGGACTGGGCCATCTATAAAAGGGGGAGTCCCCCTCATTTGTAATTCATTAGAATTAGATTAGACATCAGACTAGAGACTAGAGCAGAGAGATTGATAGTATAATTGTGTAGCTTAGCATAGCTCAGTTTGGAGAAGGAAAAGTTTTCCTTTGAAAACTTTTGTAAGAGATTGTTGTGTAAAACTTTCATAATAGAAGATCTTTTCATTGATGGTGGAATTCGTCTTTGTTATGGATAGCTAGCAAGGTTTCTTCACCCCTTCAATTCCAAGTAGCATAAAGTAGAGTAAAGTAGTTCCATTTCATGCAAGTAGATATTAGTTGTGGGTTTGTGGTGTTGATCAAAGCAACTTCGTTTCATTCCATACCACTAGCAGCTTGCTGACGGCAAGTTTTCCTTGCGTGGTCAACTGGAACATTTCATAAGCTTAACTTCAGTTGCAATCCATATTTTGGTATGCGTCGTCTTGACAGTATCTTGATGCTGGATTGTAATTTGAAAATTTCTCGCTATCCCCTTGAAGATTGCACCAACTTTGTGTAAGCTGTCCAACGTGAAGGCAGAGCAGAGTTCGGTTGAAGCTGTTGAGATTGATCCCATGTCCTGCCTTAGAGTAGAATCTAGAACCTTCTTAGGCCCTACACTTATTTACATTTTGCACATTCCCAGTTAGTTTTTAGGAAAATTCATACCTCAACACCAAATCATACACGCAAATCCCCTTCAAATCATCAATCTATTGTCAACTGCAAAACCTTTTGAACAATTGTGTAAGTCCCCTCGTAAAAACAGCAATTCACAACTAACCAACTGAGGGTATTCCAAAGCATTTCGGAACCTTGGAGTTGAACGTGCGAACTTTCTAGCAATCTTAGCGCACGGAATACTTTGATCAAGAGAGAACAAAGTAGCCTTCGGACAACTTTGTTTTGCTGATTGGTGCGATCACAAAAATCACATCAACAACCACCATTCTACTAGTGGTAACCGATCTACCTATTGAGATTATCTAAAGTGGAACAATGTAGATACCCTTCCAAGCACTTATTGACAACCTCAACATGCCCATCAGATTGACGATGGTATGAAGAGCTACGAGCCAATTGAGTACCCAAATGTTGGCGTAACAACTAACACCTCTGGAGTAGAAGTTGTTATGAACAGCCTATGTACACTACGTAATGAGTGCTCTTCAAATTATGGAGGGGAAGCTCCCTCGTTGTGCTTTACAAAAGTACTTGCAAAGGAAAAATAAGCTAAAACTATGTCCTGTCTTTTTGTTTCAGCTGCTAGAGGCACAAGGCTTTCTTGAAAGAACTTACACGTTGCAGCTGAGTTTTCTCTGGTTTCGCAAATCAACTAAACTACAACTTATATCTATCCAATCTCCTCAGGAAAACAGAGCAAGAGGAAACGGAGCAAGGTTATGACTATCAGACGATAAACGCATTCAGATTCTCTACTTGAAGGCAAGGTGGCGCAACTATCATCTCAATCTGAACAAGTTTATTAAGCACAAAACAGATTTGAGAATTTGCTATGATAATCTTATGAAACCCTATGTGGCATAACACTCAATCAGCATAGTAAAGACTCACAAACAGCTTTTATCATCAAAATCTTTGTGAAACCCTATGTGGCATAACACTCAATCGTAATGACAAAAGATTCACAAAACAGATTTTCCTAATCTAAGAGAAGATTCACCATGAAAACTTTATGAAACCCTGTGTGGCATAACACTCGATCAGCATAGTAAACACTTCACAAAACGGTTTTATCATGACAATCTTACGAAACCCTGTGTGGCATAACGTTCGATCATAACAATAAAAGATTCACAAGACAGATTTCTCTAAACTATGGAAGAATCCAGCATTACAATCTTTCGAAACCCTATGTGGCATAACAATCAATTGCAATAATGAAGACACATGAACAAATACCATAAAGAGCAATATTGAGGGCAAGGTAGGCGCAGCATATATTTCTCTCTCAAGCAAAAGTTAATTACAAATGAGCAAAAGCTCTTATTTATATACATCAAGGTGTAGGTAACCCTAAAATCACCTTGAGTTCACTACAGTTCTTGCAATGCATGCAAGTCATGCGCCCTAACCCTAATGAAGTAAACTATACAGTTAACTGGGCAACTACCCTCAGTTTAACTGGTACAAATAACCTAATTGGACAATGTGCAAGCATGCACGTCCTTATTTAAAGCAAAGTTAACTGGCCACTACCTTCAGTTAACTGGAAACCCTAACCCTAACTCCTGTGTTGATAACTCCGAGGATGAGATAAGCATGTGTTAAGTCAGCAAGTGAACTGAAGACTGGAAGTCAAGTTAACTGCTGCTCAGGACTCAACCCTAGAAATTAACTGCACGTTCTAACTGACAGATCACTCCATGTCAACTCGGTCTAACACTTCGACCAAGAACTCATCGATCTCCCTGTCATCTGGCACTTTGATGCTGCTAAAAATAACAGTCTGTTTCTTTAGTTCTCTGCCACTTTCAGTAATTGTGTGCACACCATCTTTGCATTCTTCAGTCGCCTTTCTCAAACTGGCTGCAATCACTGAAACATTTTCTAATTTTGGCGCCCTAGGTTCACCTTCAAGGCTGTCAAAAATCAGCTTCTCGAATTCCGCTTGAACTTTTTCCAACTCAACATACGTGCCATCTTCGAGAAGATAATGACACGGGATCTGAACAACGAAGCCACTGACAAGTGCAAGCACTCCAACTACGTCATCCTTCAGTGAAAATAACTTGGAAGAGATTTTCTCACATATTTCTGTTCTGAGAAGGTGCTGCTCTTTCCAAGTGAAGACTTTCTCTTGATCTTCGATCTCCTCCAAAGCATCGCATGCAACTGATAACTGAGATACAAGAACGCGATCCTTTGCCAAGCTCTCTGCAACTGCAATATCCAGCAACTGAATACCCTGACGGAGTTTGTGTGCCTCACTCCTCAACTGATATAAATCTGCAAGAAGAGTCTTACCAGCAGCAACTAAACTGTCAATCCAATCATCCAAAAGTCTGCCATGACTGACCAACTGATCCAATTTTCGTTTCTCTGCAGGTGTGTGCTGAGGAAGAACCGGTGCTCTATTTGGATTCCCATGAACAAGATCAGAAATGTATTGACGAAGTTGACTAATTTCAGTTTTGAGTAAAGCCTTATCTTCTCCATCCTTCGTGATACGCTCTTCAAGATTATTGGTAACAATCTTGAGAAGAGAAACATCTGTCTCTCGTGTGGTCCTGCCAAGATTTGCCTTAGTGAATGTAAAATCACCCACTTCGACCTCGTCCAAGCTTTTACCTTCTGGAGGCACTGCAACTTCTATCACAATCTCTGATTCAGGGGTCTTTTCGATGTGCACTTGCTTCTTAATCTTCTTGTTTGATCTCCTCTGATAGGGCTCACCAAACTCTGACAAATCAAGGTTGTATGACGGTTCACGCCTTTGTCTTCCCAAAGACTTTTCGAGCCAACAAGACTGAACAATATTTTCAATTCGTGGAGAGACTGTCCCTGATGTATCAACCTATGGTGTTTCAGTTGTCTCCGATCCTGCTTGAATTTGTGGCTCAGGCTCAGAATCTATATCAATAGGCGGAACGTGAGGTGAACTAGGAAGTGAAACGTGAGGCTCAGCTTGGATAACTGTCTCTGTTGGAACTTCAGGAACACTCTCAATTTGTTTCTGCTTCCTTTTACCAGTAGCTCTCTTCCCTGTGTTTCCACTGAGTCTAACTCCTTCCGGAGGTATGATAATGGCTTTAACTCTGGGTTTTGCTCTAGAAGTAGAAGGCAATGACGAGAAATCCTTTGGCGGCTCTGCTACAGGAACTGACTTCCGTGTTCGCTTGCTCTCCAAGAACAACTTACTAGTCTTGATAACTGATCTGGAAACCTCTTCAATAGAAGTATTCTCTTTAGCATACCAATCAGGTGAGCGAAGTGGCTGCCTAGCAACTTGATCCTTAACATAAGAATTGAGAAGAACTTCACCATCATCATCTGACAAACCATCAACATCTTCTGACAAGTAATCAGAGAGCTGACCAACAGTAAGTCTACAATAGTGACGACGACGAACTTCGAATTCATCTTCACAATTTGCCCAGAAATCTTCAAGTGCTGGCGCATGTGCAATCCCTCGCTCTAACCGATTTGCATAATGTCCAAGAGGATCATAGGAACGCCTCTCAGTATAAGGCTTGAATTTGAACCTTTCCATCTCAGTAGACATACGCCTGGCATCTGTTGCTGCATCACATGTGAAAATTCCCAATGAGAATGGAAAATTTGCCGCAGCCTTATGACGACTACGAAGAAAGAAGTGAACGTGCTGCATTTGCCTGAGAAACTCCATAAAGACAATCTTGTCTGACGGATATCTCGGCAACATCAGAGGCTCTCCAACATAACCATAAACTCGGAGGTATGTGAAAGTAGGAAACTGTATGAACCAATCTGCCCAAGTCTCCATTGCTGATTTGGCCTCGGCTGAAATACGAATGTGCATCTCATCATCAAGATCCCTCACGGTTCTCATGGCAAAGTGATCATTCACCACTCGGAAGTCCTGCTCAGACTGAGAAAACTCTAGCTGTGGATAATACTCATGAATATGCTGAACACCGAGAGTACCATTGGTTTTAAGAAGTCTGAAACTACCTTGAAATGCCACCAAGTAGACCAAATAAGATATCATATGAAACTCGTGATGCTTGAGAAAGTTAGAAATCTGCTGATGTAAGCAATCACTAATTAACATAGCCCAGTCAAAACGCTCTGTGCCATCAAGGATTCTGGTAATCAGGTAGAACATCCATGGACGGAAAGTATTAGCATCTGACTGGCCGGTAACTCGATTGAGTAAGGTGATCAAAACAGCAACTTCTCCTTTAAATTCACCACGACCAACCTTCTTAGGCAAGTTAGTTTTCTGAATTGTCAACCATTTCTGAGCAACCTTTCTCTGTGAACGTTGATGATCAGCATCCCATATCTTCTCACAAGCTTCAAGATCAACAGTAAAGTTATCTGAGCGAGGAGAAATAGCAAAACATCTTTCTATGTCCTTCGGCTTGAGACTGCAAACCACCCTTCCATCAACCGATCTGATCTGTCGTGAAGACGAGTCATAATGCTTAATGCAAGCAAGTACGAACTCAAGATTGAAGATAGAAACAGGAATGGATGCCGCTGCCAGCAA
Source organism: Sequoia sempervirens (assembly GCA_007258455.2). Lineage (NCBI taxonomy): Eukaryota > Viridiplantae > Streptophyta > Pinopsida > Cupressales > Cupressaceae > Sequoia > Sequoia sempervirens. The sequence goes on along the minus strand of VDFB02133165.1, from coordinate 21,467 downwards.
CCCGGAACGCTCAAGATTCCTCATCGAATTGCTGCTAACACCTTCTAAACTGCTCAGATTGACCACTGGATAAACATGGTTTAGGTCCGTATCTGAAGTCTTGGTGAAATTATGTGTAAGGACTGATTTCACCTTGTAATCAATGAGATTGAACTGCATTTTGAAAATGGTGACTTTTGACTGTAAAGTCGAATATGTTTGAAGAACTTTCTGAAAAACTCTGAACAAGGCTAAAAATAGCTTCTGACAGGAGAAATTTTCGAAGAAATTCTGGAACATGGGTTTTGTGCACAACTGAATTCTGAACAAACCCAGATAGCTGGATTTTGGAAAAAATGTGATTCAAGCCCACATGCAAAGAAATTCTCGGAAAAAGGCTCAGAGCTTCAGAATGAAGGCTACGGGGCGATTTTCTCGAAAAAATCTAAGAAGTGGGTCTTGTTGCAAACGCTGAAATATAAGAACCCAGATGAACAGATTCTGAAAATGTGTTGAATTACTCTGGCATGCGAAGAAAGTACCTAAGGTGAGAAATAGAAGAAATAAGACAGAAGATAGAAAGTTTTGCTTGTCTGCTTCTGAAAAATCTGCAACTCTCTTCTTCAAATCTTTATAAAACCTGCATGCAAAGTAGAAATAAAGTCTAGAATCGACTTCCTCTGAAGAATCTGAGCTCGTAGCTTCGAAGAACGCTGAAAACGGACACCTGAATCACCTTAAGCTTGCTGGTCGCTCAAGAAAATACAAGCTTCAGAGCAAAAGATGATGCAATAATGGACGCCACTCTTGAAATATATAGAATTTCATCATAAGAAATTCGCACTAAAGCAAGCATGCATTAAAAATGGCGCTTGGCTTCTCATTGGACCCCTTCACAGTTAACTGAAACTCGAACAAGCTCAATAAGTGGACGTGCTTTAGGGTTTGCCCTTTCAACACTTCAGTTGAACTCATCATGCGATTTTAGCTTCAGTTAAGACTTGTCTTAAGTTCGCCATCTTCAAATTTTCCTTGGATTCATCAATTTGACCTAAGGCGTGCCCTTTAGATAGCTTCAGTTAACAACAAGAATAAGATAAGAGTTCGCCATCTTCATGCAAAGAATAAGCTAAAAATAGCGACCCTTTTGGAAGTTCAGTTAGCCATCAAGAATGCGCCAACTTCATGCTTTAATCAATTATAATCTAAAAATAGCAACCCTTTACAAACTAAAGTTGCTATAGCCTTGAAAAGTGCGCCATCTTCACTATTATCTTGCTTCACTTTTCAAAAACTAAAAATAGTGACCCTTTTCATGAGTGAAGTTATCAACTTCAAATTCGCCATTCTTCACTAAAAATGCTTCATGCTTCACAAATAATGCTTCATGCTTCAATTCGTCCCTTTTGAACTTCAGTTGACATTTGATGAAGCGCCATTTTCACTAAAACTTTCACAATTTTGACCAAATTCGCCATGCATGCAAACTTCAGTTGACATTCAGTAATGAACTTCAGTTAAACTTAACATGCAATCAAGTTAACTTAACATGCAAACCAGTTAACTGAACATGCAAACCAGTTAACTCGACATGCAAACTGAAAGATCACTCCACATGCCAATAAACGAACTGAAGATGACAACCCAGAAATCGTTAGGTCTAACTGCAGTCAGAACTCCAGTTAAGGCGTCCATTCAACTCACTTTCGAAAATTCAAATTTGAGCTCTTGGGCGAATTCCAGACTTAGCCAAATTTCATGAAAATTTAGGCTAAAAACCTCTGTCGGGACCTCTGTTCATCCTCTGACACTGGTCAACTGACTTCTCCGATTGGCTGGCTGACAGGTGCATTGCGGAGCTGAGTAAAAACTGATCAAATGATATCTTGACACTGTATGTCATAAAACTGACATCTGAAGGCTCAAAAATCCAAGCGCCTTTTTGAAAAGCTGCGCTTTTTCCCTGACTTAGTCAAATTTTGACTTCTGCATCTCGAACGAAGGGAAAAACAAAATCCTTCATAACTTCTGATTTATCAACTTTCAGGACTGGAACTCAGGTTCACCGCGAAGCTAAGCTCGTTCTGCACGACGGCTGCAAAGGCACATTTCCCCAAAAAACATCATCTGAGGGGTGAAAAACAAGAGCGCCCCTTTCAAAAGTTGCTCTTTTCATTCCAGACTTAGCCATTTCTGGAAACGATAAAAATAATATAAAAACTTCCACTGCAAGCTGACGAGACATCTTCTGATCTGACGGAGACAGGCAACGGAAAGCTGAACGTAACACGGACACATTAGGCATCTAAAATCATCAGAAAGAAAGCATTAAAGGCCTGAAAAGCTTGGGCGCCTTTCTCAAAATGTGCTCTTTTGCTTTTTCCTCTGATATTTTGACTAAGATTTAACCCTACGTTTGACCTCAGGTTCAGATGCTTCAGCAACTCAGATTCACCCTCTGACGGATGCGTCGCGAAGTTCGAACGAATGTGAGATAAACATCTTGGGTGGCATTCAGCCAAAAACCTACATCTGGCACCTCAAAAAGATGGGCGCCCTTCTGAAAAGCGCGCTTTTCTCCAGTGTTAGCCAATTCTTGCTTTCGCCTCGATTTGTATGTATCTTCCGTAACTTGCTCAAAACAAGTCCGTTTGACAGGCTTGATAGCTCACTGTAAAGTCTGACATGATGCCGGACAAATGTCTGCTGGAGGTGACAAACCCTAAAAATAGGATTTGTGCCCCTAAAAGATAGGCTTATTTCGTAACGTGCCCCTCCGTGAGATAGAAAATTTTGATGTTTTTCGCTCAGATTTTCATTTTTCTTAAATCTTTTCAGAACAGACTGACATGACACTGACACCAACTCCATATTTGAAAACCCCAAAAATGACCATTTGACGACACTTTAACAAGATTAAGACTCAATTAAGCAAAATGCCTTAGTGAAGCAAAAATTTTGGTTTTGGGTACAACACCAAACAAGAGAATAAATCTGTCCAAAAGTTACTAGTGAAGATTGAATCATGGTCGCTGACAATAATCCTAGGCATACCATGTAGCTTTCGTATATTATCCAAAAATGATTTTGCAACTATACTGGTTGTAAAAGGATGAGATAATGTAATAAAAGGGGCATATTTAGTGAGGTGATCCACCACTGCCATGAAGTCATTTTTACCTTGAGATCTCAGAAGCCCTACGATGAAATCCATGGAGACCTCTTCCCAACACTAGCTAGGAATAAGTAAGGATTGCAAAAGACCAAAGTGTCTTAATTGTCTCTCCTTGATTTCATTGACATACCAAACATTTTGCCACAAATTGTTAAATGTTACCTTTGAGTCTTTCCTGAAATAAATCTTGCTTGATTCAATGATATCTTGTCAAAAATCCTAAATGAACCCCAATTGGAGAGCCATGAAGCTCTTCCAAAATCTTGTGTTTGAGAGTGGAAGCATAGGCATAATCTCCCATATACCACAAAATAAAATTTATTTGAACTACTAGGATCAAGTTGCAATTGTTGAATTAGATTCTTTATAGCAACATCATTATGCCACTTTTCTTTGGCTTCTTCCACCCAATCTGCTAGTAATATTGAAATAGCACACAATAATGTCTCATCCTTTTCATCCTTCCTAGATAATGTATTAGCCACAATATTCTCCTTCCTTTTCTTATATAAAATCTCAAATTCATCCAACATTTTAGCGACCATTTTTGTTGCTCTTCAAAAGATGGCCTTTATTTTAGGCTACCATGATCAATCTTAATTTTAAGTGTCTACTCATTAGATATGGCCTCCACTACATTACTAAATGAAGAATAGCTAGCATTTTGTTCTCATAAATGAGTTTAAGTTGATTCTTACTTTTTTATTGAAGCCTCTCAAAAGCAATGGGCCTACCCTCTTGCATGAGAGCTACACCTATATCATTACCTAAAGCGTCGCACTCCACACAAAATCCTTGGTGAAATTTGGAGTGGCTAGAACTAGAGTGGTACACAAAGCCTTCTTCAATCTCTCAAATTTTGTATTAGCTAAATCATTCTATTGAAAAGCATCCTTCTTGAATACAATTGTAAGGTGTGTTGGTATATGACCATAGTTCTTCATGAATCTCCTATAGTATCCAATGAGTCCTAGGAAACCCCTCAATTTCTTGATGGTTTTGGGAATAGGCCATTCTATGATAGCCTTTATTCTGTTAGGATAAACCTTAACTCCTTCATGTGACACTATGTCCCAAGTACTCGACCTCTTTGAAACCAAAAACACACTTCAAAGCCTTAGCATTGAGATGGTGATCTTTGACAACTTGTAATGCTTGATCTACATGGTCCAAATGTTCTTCCCATGTCTGCTATAAATCAATATATCATCAAAGAACACTAATACAAACTTTCTCAAAAGTTTCTTAAAAATGGAATTCATCAAGTTTTGAAATGTAAATGGAGCATTCATAAGACCAAATGGCATCACAAGAAACTTATAATGACCCTCATGAGTCCTAAATGTTGTCTTGGGAATATAATCTTGCTTAATTCGGATTTGGTGATTTGATGAATATAATCTATGATCTAGTTTTGTAAAAATCATAGCTCCATTCAATTCATCTAATAAATCATCAATGACTCGAATAGGAAATTTATCTTTGATGGTGTAATTGTTGAGCACTCTATAGTCTAGGCACAAGCACCAAGTTTGATCCTTCTTATGCACCATCACCATAGGAGAGGAATAAGCACTTTGGCTATGCCTAATAATACCAGTCTCTAGCATCTCCTAAACAATCTTTTCAATCTCACCTATTTGAATTTGTTAGGATAGGTGGCATTATAATTGCTATCCTAAGTTGATAATTGAATCTCCACATTCTTTGGAAAGTGTTCGAGGACATGAGGGGAAAAATATTTATTATTTATTTTACTATGACAAATCATAATTACATTCATAGAGGTGGACCCACGACGGTGACAGTTACAAAGCATCCTAGGAGCATATTCCTTTTGGGCGTCTACTTTATGGGTGGGGACCACCTAGAAATGCATGTTCTTGCATGTTATTTGCATGTTATCCTGGGTTGGGTGCCCAAGCTTGCATGATCTGGGTTTGAGTTGTTGGAGAGTTATGGAGCACTCCGTATTGACCGATTTTGATTGGCACCCATGTGAAGGCCATGTGAGCATTTAATAATTTTCACCATGTTTCTAGGTTGTCCACTAAGGGGAGCGTGGATTTTTCTAGGTGGTTTTACTTGTTTCGGATACCATTTGTGGTATTCTCTCCCACAAACTTCTATATATTGGAGCATTGAGATGGTAGTTATATGAGTTTGTTTGCAGGTTGTCAAAGTAACGAAGTGCTACCAAAATTCAGAGAGGATTGTTGTATCGATGTCCTTCCTTGAAGATTAATACAAGCATTGCATCTCTTTGTGTGTGGATTTTTCCCGCAAGGTTTTCTCCATGTATATCTTGTGTCACTTGTGATTCTCAACTTGTGGTATTGATGATTTTCCTTCATTGTTGGCATTGTTAATCACATATCATAATATTGGTAATCTTCAATACATAATTTCAGATTTACAACCACATATTTAAGTTCATATTGCTGCAAGTTTCACCTTGATTTTTAACAGAATTATGGGTACTGTTGTGACCTTTTCGCACATCGCCCCATTGCAAATGGGGACCCCCTAAATTTTGTGTCGTTTCAAACTTTTGGCTTGATTTTTGCTTGTTTTCCTGTTGTCTCTCTCTTGTTCTGTCTACCTTTCCGGGGGCGTTCCCGTCTATGAGCCTAAATGTGAAATTTGGCCAAGTCTGTAGAATTAGGGTTTGTACTTTCCTGGTCAGTTCAAGATCCAACAAAGTGAATAAATTGAAAATTGAGACTAATTTTGTTGTCAGTAGGCTTCCAGTTGACTCTCAGCTAAATTTCATCAGATTCTAGTCACTTACTATTTTTCGTAAGTGTGCAATTCAAGGCGTTCCTTCAGCATTCTTGAAGTTCCGACAGTCATGCTACATCCAGAACACATCAAGCTACTCACTGGAAAAATTTGAGCTGTAACAGACAAATTACTATTTTTAGCAGTTCAGTGTCCAGAGCAGATTTCAGGGCCTATATGCAGAATTTTCAAATGCATGTCTGAGGATTCCTTTTGGGTTTTCTGACACCTTCGCGATAGTATAACATGCAATGTGAGATAACGACTTTCAGAGTTCAGCCTTCAGATGCTATTTTTAGGGTTTGCATGTCAGGGTTTTCTTTGCATGTCTGATGATTCCTTGTGAGTTTTTCAAGAGCTTCGCGATGATGTGACATGCAAACGAAGATAATCACTCCTTCAGCAACTTGCTATTTTTCGCAGATGCTTTCTGGCAGCTACCTCCCAACACTTCAGAATCACAAGCTAATCGCAATGCAATAGAAATGAAGACAAACAGAGGTCATTTGATATGCATGCAAGATGAATTAGGGTTTCCAGCTTCGAGACCCAAAAAAAGGGGTAAAAAGTCAAAATTTTCTAAAACCGGTGTAAACCACCACGATCAGCATCTTTCAAGCTATCCGCTGGTAAAATTTGAGGGCAAACAGAGCACTTACTATTTATAGTAAGTCATTTCGAAAACAGGCTAAAAATAGAAAGTCAGCAGCAGGCGCCGATGTCAACAGGCAAGTCACGTGGTGAGGAGCACGTCATTCGAATTTCAAATCAAATGGAGCTATGGAGATATCAGAAGCAAGCATTTACTGTAAATAGTAAACCACCTTCAAAAATGGGCTAAAAATAGCAGGCCAGCTCAGAATAGCAGTGTCAACAGGCTGACGAAGTCATGAAGATCCAGTGTTTAAAATTTCAAATCAATCTGAGCTTCTGAGATATGAAAACTCAAAGACTTACTATTTATAGTAAGTTGTGCGCTGACTGGTGAAGATGAGAAAAACGCCTAAGTGTTAAAAATATCCTGCTCCACCTTGAATATGCGCCCTCTTCACAGATATGATGCATGAAAATATTCTAAAGCAAAGTTCATCCTCCTCCTGTGATAAAATGCGCCCATGCCTGGAGGGGTCTAAGAAGTCAATGCTTGGCATTGAAAATATTGATCCTCCTCATGCCTTCATTTGCGCCCACTCTAGGAAGGTGTTCAAAAGTTTTCTAAGGCATAAAGTATTCACCTCTTACCTTCCTATGTGCCCATCCTTCACACTATCTAAAATGTGCCCATATGCCAAGTAAGTCAAAAGGTCAACACACTTTCATCCACCTCCATAGGTGAAATGCGCCCACTTCAAGGTATTAGCATGCAAAAAGTTTCTAAGTATAAGAAATATCCTCCTCACCCATCAAAATGCGCCCATCCTCCTACATAGGCAAAATGCGCCCAAGAAAGTAATTAATGGTGATGAAATGGCTAAGGCGTGGTAAGTTGATCCTCTTGCATGTTCCAAATGCGCCCATCCTACATCATGTACTGGATGCGCCCAAGTCAAAGAAGGTAATTGTATGTTAAGAAAATATTCTAAGGAATAAGTTCATCCTCTTTCCTAGCCTAAATGCGCCAAGATTAGCATGGAAGTCAAGAAAAATGGCAAAGTCAAAATGTTTCATCCACCTCATGCCTCCATTTGCGCCCAAATCAAGGCATGTGAGGACAAAAGTTAAGGCGTTGAAAAAGATTCCTCCCTCCTCAACAAGCTGAATGCGCCATGCAAGCTAGGAAGAAGACAAGGATGTTGAATTCTACCTTACCCCTTTGAATGCGCCCTTGACTTGTGGGGAGCTGGAGAAAATTGTCTAAGTTTAGCAAATTTGAAGCATGCAGCTCTATGTGCGCCCTTGACAAATGGAAGTCAGTTGAAAATTTCTAAGTGTTGCACATTTAAAGCAAGGACCTCCAAATGCGCCTTGAGGAAGAGAAGAGTTTTTGAAAAAGGTTTGAGGCATGCAAATTTGAAACTCAACCTATTAAATGCGCCTAAGGAGAGGGGAATGTGGAAGAATAATTTTAAGGCGTTGGAACTTAAAAGAAGTATATTCCTCATGAAAGGTAAAATGCGCCCAAGGCAATGGACATTAAATTGTATAAGTGAGTTGATAATAAAAAAATTTCCTCACAGGCAAAGTGATTGAAGATAGAGGAATGAAAAATTTCTAAGGGAATTTCTTCCTTGATGCCTAATATTGGTGGAATTTAAATATTTTTCTAAGTGTTAACAAAATTCTACCTCTCTAGAGGAAAATTACACCTAGACTTGAAGTGATGAAATTTCTTGAGATATGAATAAAATTGCCGGAGGAGAAGTCAGACGTGCCAGCTGCACAGGGTTGATAGAAATTTTCAAGTCAGAGCAAGAAAATATTCATAGAGATGAAGAACTGGATTAAATTTGTTAAAAATCTTTTTATCAAGGTTCAAAATTCAAGAAAATTAAATGAATCCGTTCGTTGTACACCCATGGGTTCGACGTGTTCTGAAAGAAATTTTCTTCTGGGTATTGAGGATTATCGATGAGGAATGGATTTTAAGGTATTCCACAGCTTGCCAAGGATTTTGAGGTAAAGATTTTAAATGGGCCCCAGGTTCGTGAATTTCCCAAGAGAAATTTAGAAAATTTTCTAAGGCAAGGAATAAAATGTGTTTTCAAGATAAAAATTTGCCTTGGCAGATGAACTTGAAAATGATCGCCTAGATAATTTTTGATCAAATTCCTGATGAAAGGATTTTTCTTGAGTCTGAGTTGGATGAAATATCAGGGTGAAGTATGCCCAGGTAGAATGCAAGATGGGTTGGAAATTTGGCTAAGGCATGAAGAATTTGAACGCGAAGTTGGCTAGTGAAGACGATGAACGCTTGGAAGCTAAGTTACCGATTCGTCAGTATTTGCCCCTGGATACTATACGATTCAGGTTCGATTCGAAATTCGGATTTGATTCGTCAGAAATTCGCACAGGATACGGAATTCGGCCTGCGGATTCGTCAGAAATCCGTCACCCTCTGTGGATTCGAAACAGGATTTGGCTTGGCGTATCCGACGTGATTCTGGGACGAATTTTTGCAGAAAAACGCCCAGGCGGAAATAAAAAAGCGTTTTTAGACATTTTTAAATATTTTTTGACCGAATGTTGACTTCTTATATGATTTAGTATTCATTGTAAACCTAATTTCGACCTCCAAAGACACTAAATAGGTAAAAACACTCACATTTCACAATTTGTGAATGAAAAACGCATTTTCTTGCCTTCATTGCTGAACTTTCGTTTTTGCTTGCACAAGCTTGAATAGATTCGAAGGCTGATCATTGGTTTGTCAAAGTTGATTGTTGTGCTATTCCTAAGCACATGCAAGCCTCCGTTCGTTGCCAAGAAGATTATAGAGCAAGATTTGTTCAAAGAATCAAAAGAGGTAGGTTTCTTTGAAGTTTTTTTAATTTTTTTCCTACATTTTTTTTAACAAATAAACTATTTTGTTTTGTTGATTGTTGATTGTTCTACTTCTCATTCTTTTAAATTTAAGTTTTTAAGTTTCAAATTTGAAATTTCAATACCAAAATTATTTCAATATGTTGTGCCTTAGGTATTACAATGGCATCCGCTTCTAACACCACAACCCAATCTCGTTTCAAAATAAATGCAACCTCTCCCCTTTGGAAATATGTAGAAATGGTTCAACAATGTCCAGGTGGTGGAGTATTTATTTGGATTTGTAGTCATTGCAAAATTCAATATACAAGCTCATACAGTCGAGTGAAAGCCCACTTGTGTAGAATCCCTGATAATGGCATCAGACCTTGTCCAGGACCTCCAGAAGGTGATGCCAAAGGCCTTCCGGATGACATAGTGTTGAAATATATTGCTGAGCAAGAAAAATCAGAGAAAAAAGTTAGTAGTCTTAAAACAAGCCATCCTTTGAAGAAAGGATCTCAAGCCATGAAACCCCCTACACCACCTACGGCTACTTATATTTGACCTGCAGATAGCCATCCATTTATGAACATTCCTCAAGAGCAAACCGTGCCCACATAAAATAAAAGATCCAAGGGACCGTTGGAAGCTTCATTTCAGAATGAGGCAAGAGAGATTGCGATCAAGACATAGCAAGATGTCTCTATGCCAATGGATTGGCATTCAACGTTGTTCATTCACCATATTGGCAAAAAATGGTGAAATCTATTAATGAGGCTCCAAAGGGGTATAAGGGCCCAGGTTTTGAGAAGGTGCGTTGCACCTTATTGGAGAAAGAGGTGAAACATGTAGTAGACTCTTTGAAGCCCATAAGGGATTCATGGATCGAAACAGGGGTGAGCATCGTTTCTGATGGATGGAAGGATGCAAAAAATCGCCCATTGATCAATGTTATTGTTGTGTCCCCTAAAGGGGCAATGTTTTTGAGAGCAGTGGATTGTGAAGGACAGGTGAAAGATGGTCCATTTATTGCTAACATCCTTTGCCAAGCTATTGAAGAAGTGGGCCATCAAAATGTTGTGCAAGTTATAACCGACAATGCCAAAAATTGTAGGGCTGCTGGGTTATTGGTTGAGGAGAAGTATCCAAACATTTTTTGGACACCTTGTGCTGTCCACTCCCTCAATCTAATGCTACAAAAAATTGGATCCAAAATTGAGTGGATCAAACAGGTGTATGTTGAGGGCGAAGACATCCAAATGTTTATCACCAACCACCATATGACACAAGGAATATTTAGACAATTCTCAAAATTGGAATTGTTGAAGGTAAGTTAATTCTCAATATTTTTTTAATTTTTAGTTTTCTTTTAATTTTAAATTTTGATTTTGTAAATTTAAATTACATTTTAATTTTTATTTTGATTTCCAAACAGGTTGCCGAGACCCGTTTTGCCTCCAACACAATTGTGTTGAGATGGCTTATAAAGGTTCGTGAGGCACTCTGTGCCATGGTAATCAGCCCTAATTGGGCCATATGGAGGCAATCTAGCAGTGAAAGGGAAAATAGGGTCAGGCAAAGGATCCTAGATGAGTGTTTGTGGGATCGTGTTGAGTACCTGGTTAGTTTCACTGAGCCTATACTGAGCATGATCCGTTATACAGACATGGATAGACCTTGTTTGGGAGAAGTATATGATGGTATCGACTCAATGATTGAGAAGATGAAAGTCATCAATGCAAAAGAGGAAGATCCTGAAGAAAAATTCTTCAAAGAGCTACAGGAAATCATGGTTGATAGATGGAACAAAATGACTACTCCATTGCATCTTCTCGCTTTTTCATTGAGTCCCAAGTATTATAGTCCTGAGGTACTTGCTACATCATCAAGAGTTGCTCCATATAGGGATGGTGAAGTGGCTCATGGGTACAAGGCAGCAATTTGTAGAATCTTCAGTGATCATGACCAACGCGATCGAGTCAGGGCTGAGTTCATGGCTTTTGCTTGCTTTGGTAGTGTTGATCAAAATATGGATGCTCTTCGAGACAAGTGCACAGTGGATGCTCATAGTTGGTGGTACTTCCATGGGCAAGAATACATGCACCTCCAACCTATTGCAATAAAAGTTTCATCCCAAGTAAGTTTTATATTTGTCATTTTAATTTTAAATTTTGTTTAGTTAGATTTTGTAACTCTTAACTATTTAATTTGGTCTTACTAGGTTGCTAGTTCATCTTCTTCTTAGAGGAATTGGAGCACATACTCCTTCATCCACTCAATAAAACACAATAGGCTGCATTCAGAAAAGGCAGAGGACTTGGTGTATGTGCATTCAAGCTTGCGCCTCCTTACACACAAGCAAAGTTCCTACAAAGAAGGAGACACGAGGAGGTGGGATATTGAGCCAGAGCAGCTTGACTTGGATGCTTCCACAAGTCACTTAGCAGCACTTGATATTGATGATGACTATGAACCTAAAGTAGCTACTGATTACCAGAGTGGTAGTGTCAATGCGAGTGCTACTGCTAGTGGCAGTGCTTGTGCGAGTGCCACTAATGCTATTTGTGGTTCTACACAAAATGTGGCATCTAATGATGCTAGTTTGTTTGATGACCCATATGATTCTGATTGATCAATGATCAATAATGGCTGATTGTAAACATTTTAACTTTAATTCATAAATTTATATCATGATGATGACATTTGAGTAATACTTAGTGACTATGAAAGTGGTGATGTATTTTTGCTATGTTATTAGTCTTAGTCTCTTAGACTATTATTATTAATATGGTGGTGTATTCTGAACTTAATTACTGCTGCAAATATGTATATATTTCTGATTTTTATATGTTTTTTGTATTGCCGTATCCAAGCCGTACCCAACCCCAAAATTTTTTTTTGCCGAATCCCGTACCGAATTCGTACCCATACCCAAATCCAAAAACGAATCAGTAACTTAGCTTGGAAGTTAAAACTTGAAAATCCTGTAAGTAAGTTAAGTCTATATTATGAGGTGTTATAATACTCTCTCCTTGCTTGTTTTGCAGGAGGAACGTCGAGACCAAGCAGTGATGACTTAAAGTGATGAAGCAAGTAATTCAAGATGACATCTCAACCTCGAAGGGAGAAAAGTTGCAAAAAGTGGCTAAGTGTTGAGACTTCGTATGTGCCGAGCTCAAGTGACAAAGAAGAAGTTGAAGAACAACGTCAAGAAGGAGATCAAGAGCAGTGTGAACGCATTTCAAAGCTGGAATCTTCTAGAAAGATGATGAACATTAATGGCTCATTTATTACCCCACCCCTCTTGGTGGCGGTTTTTAGGGTGAATCTTGTTTAAGGCTTAGGTGGCACAATCTGGGCCATCCATCCAATTGTAATCGGAGCCGTCCATTGGACTTGGCCAGCTATATAAAGGGGCATTCCCCCTCATTTGTACCTCATTAGAAATTAGAATAGACATTAAGTTAGATAGTAGACATAGAGTAGAGGGACAACTTAGGAGTAACTTAGTATAGATTGATAGTGTAGTTTGAAGAAGAGGGAAAGTTTTCCCTTTGAAAACTTTGTAAGAAATTATTGTGAACACTCTCTCAATAAAAGAGTTTTTCATTGATGGTGAATTTTGTCTTTGTTGTGAGTAGCTAGCAAGATTTCTTCGTCCTTCCGATTCAAATGGTAGTGTAGAATAGTTCAAAGTAGTATAATTTTCATTCCATGCAAATAGATGTTAACCGTGGAATGTGGTGTTTGATCTAAGCAAGCTTCTCTTATCCATACTAGTGGGCTCACTGATGGTGTGTTCGCCTTGTGTGCTTAACTGGAAACGTTGTGGGCCTAACTTCAGTCATAGTTTGAATGATGGTATGCGTCGTTGTGATGGTATCTTGTAATGTCCCCTTCTCATTAGTGATTAGCATTGGCATTCTTCAGTCTATTCCGGAACCCGTAGACTGGAATGAGGTGGAAATTAGGGTTTCATGGGCTTGGCTTTTGTAGCATTTCATTTTATTTACTATTTTTAGTAAATGATAGTTGTGGCAATATGCAGTTGGTTGTCTTCAGTCATCACTTCAGTTGAGCATGTTATTGGTTGTTTCAATATCTTCCTCTCAAGCCTTAATTGTTGAAATTTACTAAGTATTGGCATAAGTGTTATATTTTTCAATTGACCACCCCTTGGCCTAAGGATACAACTTGCAAGTTGTTTTAAAAAGGGGACTTGAAGGGTACGCCTTGTCATAAGGTGATATTAATATTTTATATTTTTGAATTTATGCTTGGAGGAAAGTGGACGCCACTTTATGAGGAATATATTTTTATGAAATTTGAAAATAAGGAGAATTCAAATAGTTGTCTTTTGGCGTACCATTGAGGAAGTTGAAGAGTTTCTCAATTCTTATAAAATGAAGACATGACTCCAGCATTTGATATCCATCAATTACCTTACTGTTATGCTGTCAAAATGACTATGGACATTTTGCTATTGCTTCGAGGATGCTACCTCCTAGCCCATTCCCAATTTCGTGTTTGAAATACAACACCTAGTTGGAACATTGCTGCTTCTCACATCAGACTAGCAGATTGAGCAATAAAGGTTGAGAATTTTGGTGAATTCTACAGTTTTGAAGTTCCTGGTTTTGCTACAGCTGAAGCTGTTTTCTGTTCATATCTTGCTGAGTGATTTTTATTTAGTTCTGGGTGTTTGAGCAATCTAATTGTTGACTGGAGGCGCCAACTTCCACCAAAAATCAGATTTTATTTTGAAGTTGTTGATTTTATATTGCAAAGTCGATTTTCTCAAGGGGCCGTACCATTTAGAGCTGCATTGGGATTCGTGCCAAATAAATTAAGGACTTTGGTTGCTGTTTCTGGATTCTAACTTGGGCGCCAGACTTGTAAGGTGCATTTGCAACTCGTTTCACGTCATTCGGAGAAGAATTGAGTGAGTTATGAAGATTTCATTGATTCTCATAGTTGCAGATTGATATTTCCAGTTTCACAGTTTTGTATCAGATTGTAGTAGTTCTGATTTCTGATTTATTATCTGCTGTTAGAAAGTTCTACAAACATTGAAAAACATCTATCCATCTTGTGTTTGAAGATTATTGTAATTTCTAATAATTTTGCAGCTTATTATTCATTGTACAAACTGCAAACAGTAGTACTGTTCCAGTTTTTAATTGCTGCAATTTCTTTCTGTATCTTCTCACATAAGTCCCCTGGATGGTTTACCGCCAGTGTGGTTAATTTTATTGTAATAACTTATACCCACTCATAGTGGTGAATCCCCACAGTTCTGTGGATGCCCGCCGCAGCGGATGAATTGCTTTCATTTGTAATCTTTTCCCCCCACTGTTTGGTGGTAGCATGGAATTGTTTCTCATGGCTGGTTATCCGCCTAATAGTTCTTAATTTCAATTTCTAGACTCCGTCATATGTTAGCACCTCGCCCTCAGTGGGATCTTGAGTGCACATTCTTGACGTTGAGTAGTTCTTCTATTCAATTCAGTTTCTTCAGTTCAAGTTCAGTATCTTCCATTCAAGTTCAGATTTTGATTTGAGGCTAACGCTAATCCAATCATCTATTGCTGGTTATTTTGTGTTATTCCTTCGAAAAAATTGGTTAGCATATTTCAGTGGTATCAGAGCAGAAGACCCTGCCATCCTGTGGCAGATTGCAGTAGTTAACTGATGAGTGACAGAGACACTAGGCCATACACTAGAAGTCAGGCCAGAAATCAGCATCAGTTTCCACCCGTTCCAGAGGCAGATACCTTCTCAGAAGTTCTAAGAGACCTTGGTAAAACAGTGGAAGGTTCAGATAATTCAGTGGAAGTGGTTGATCACACAACAGTAATAATGTCAGATTCAGTAAGAAGAGATAATGAAGAGAGGGATAGAGTGGAAAAAAAGTTTGACGGGATGATAGACATGATGTCCCGTTTATTATCCAAGTTGGATCAGCAAGCAGCTCAGAGTATTATTCAGCCCCAAAATAACTCAGCTGGAGAAAGTAGTGGAGTAAATGGAAATAATAATGGTGGTGTTGTGACCTTTTCACACATCGCCCCATTCAAGATGGGGACCCCCTAATTTTTGCTCCGTTCCGGTCTTTTGGCTTGGGTTTTTCCTCGCTCTCTCGCTCTGTCTCTTTTTTGGTGTCCGTCTCTCCGGGGGTTGTGTCGTCATTGAGCTTAAACGTGAAAATATTGGCCAAGTCTAAAATTAGGGTTTCATCTTTTCTGGTCAATTCAAGGTCAAGTAAAGTCGGTAAATTGAAAATTAAACTTAACGTTGTTATCAGCAGGCATCCAGCAGGTTTCCGGCCAAATTTCATCAGATTCCGAGATACTTACTATTTTTAGTAAGTCTGCAATTCGAGGCAATTTGTCAGCATTTTTGAGATTCCGATCATCACACAACATTCAGAGTACATCAGACTGCTTGCATGCCAAATTTGAGCAAAATTGGACAACTTACTATTTTTAGCAGTCCGGCTTCCGGCATGAATTTCAGGGTCCAAATGCAGAGATTTTCTTTGCATGTCTGGATATTCCGTCTGGGTTTTTCGAGACCTTCGCAACGATATAACATGCAAGTCGAAATGACCACTTTCAGGATTCAGCCTTCCGAGGCTA
Organism: Sequoia sempervirens; assembly: GCA_007258455.2. Taxonomy (NCBI): domain Eukaryota; kingdom Viridiplantae; phylum Streptophyta; class Pinopsida; order Cupressales; family Cupressaceae; genus Sequoia; species Sequoia sempervirens. Next base: position 5,432 of record VDFB02133165.1, on the reverse strand, counting down.
TTTTTAGGGTTTGCATGTCGAGCTTTTCTTTGCATGTCGGGTGATTCCTGGTGGGTTTTTCGAGACCTACGCGATGGTGTGACATGCAAACAAGGATTCTCACTCAGTAAGGAACTTGCTATTTCTAGCAGGTGTGCCCCCTAAGCAGCTCCCGCCAGCTCAAAATCACGAAATGGGATCGCAAAGGTCGTTAAAACGAGAGAGCAAACGGAGATCTTTTGATACGGCGCAATACGATTAGGGTCTCCACCTTCGAGCCCAAAAATAGCATCAAAAGTCAAAATCTTCGGTAATCCTGCGGTAAACCACCGGTCACCGCTCTTCTCAGCCGCCTCACGTGAAATTTCGAAATAAACAGAGCACTTATCATCATTTATAGTAAGTCAAATTGAAACGCGGCTAAAAAATAGTAAATCGGGCTTTGCATGCATCGTTGTCGGTGAGGATCGCCTTCATTCAATTTCAACTCCGATCGGAGCTTTGGAGCTATCAAAACAAGAGCTTACTATTTATAGTAAGCCAATTTAAACAGCTATAAATAGTGTGGTGACCAAAAGTTGGTGGTTGATGTGTTAACGTGGTTGAGGATGCTACGCTCAAAATTTGTAGCCATTCCGAAGCTTCCGAGGGCGCTTAATACGTGAGAACTTACATAAATAGCGGCACGGAGCCGGGCGAGGATGATGAAAATTTTGTCTAAGTCTGGAGTCTCGTCCGGCAGGCATGGAGAAATGCGCCCAACTCAGCTAGAGGCGTAGAAATTTTTTTGAAAATGTGAGTTCATCCTGCTGAGGGGTCAAAATGCGCCCAAGGCACCAGAAGTCAAAGAAAGTCAACGAAATTTCATCCTGCTCAGGGGTCCAAATGCGCCCAAGATGAAGGAAGGAAAAAGTTCAAAAAATTTCTGAGTATGAAAAATCCGCCACCCTCATTAAAATGCGCCCAAGATGAAGGAAGGAAAAAGTTCAAAAAAATTCTAAGTATGAAAAATCCGCCACCCTCATTGAAATGCGCCCATCCTTCTCTCACATCAAAATGCGCCCAACTTGCAAAGAGTCAACAAGGTCAAAGCAAACTCGTCCTCCTTAGGGGGTAAAATGCGCCCAAATCATGCAAGTCAAGACAAAATTTTGGAAGGTGAAGGGTCACCCAAAGATGTTGGAGATTTCATCCTCCACTAGTATGAAAATGCGCCCAACTTGCAAGTTCGTCCTCCTCACCCTCCTAAATGCGCCCAATTTGCAAGTTCGTCCTCCTCCTACAAGGAAATGCGCCCATGTTTGCATGTGAAAGGTAAATACGAGTGGTAAATAAGGTGAAAAATGTTACTTAGCGTGGTGAAAGGTGGTGAAAGCTTAGGCGTCATCCCTCTTCATGTGTAGAATGCGCCCAAGGTGGTGGGCCTTTGTGAAAACCTTGCTAGGCGTGTGAAGGGAGTCATAAGGTGTTAGGAATATTTCCTAAGGCGTTTGGAATGTGTTAGAAAGTATTTTGAAGGTGTTAAGAATAAAACGTTAAGTGTGAAGTATGTCATGTCCCCTTCTCAGTGACATCTCTCAGAGGACAGGATTGGCCTATCACACGACCCTCGTAGGCCGATGGATTGGATAGGGGGTCACTTCGGAGCTTGGCTCAGCTTCAGTCAGCAGGGATTGATCAGTTGTCTTTCGTTCTGGCTCGATCGGAGGATATTTGCAGAATTGCTATTTTTAGCAGTTCTTGGCAGGCAGTGTGGGACCACTGCTATTTTTATCAGTTGGCTGTGGCGGCATCAGGATTCACTCCAGAGTCTGTCAGCATCAGACGGATCAGTAATCGGGTTAGAAACAAGGGAGATATTAATATTTGATCGTATTGATTAAATATTAATTAATTAACGTTTATAATATAAAGTTATAATTTAATATTATAACTTAAGTGAATTCCTTGAGGGGTGCGCCATCATGAAAAAAGGGACCAGTTTGATATTTTATTAATATTTAAATATTCAGTGGAGAACTATGGAGAATTGAAAATATTAAAATATGAATATTTCATTAAAACCCTATTTTCAAGGGAATCGCACTTTTCAGTGTATTTGAGGATTTTGCATTGGGATTTGTGCATTATGAGATTATTGAGTTTGATATTGATCAATTTTTGGTCTGAGCCTGAGACTTAGGGTTTCACGTTCGATTCCTTGGAGAACGAGCCATCTCCAGCGGAAAGCAATTTAGAGAGTGTGCAATATCACTTGATTCATTGCCTACAGAGGTTTTCTTATTCAGAGAAAACTACAGAGCTTCAGTAGATTCATCATCTTCAGTCTTTCTTCAGTTGTTTGGTATCAGAGATCATCTATTCTTCTTGGCGCATCATCCACAGAGTCTTGGACATCATTTGTGAGGAGGCCGTACAAATTAAATCAGATTTCTGACAGGCCGTACCTTCTTGTCAGGCCGTACCTGTGCAGAAACTCGTGTTCATTCATATTGGGAAAAACGCCTACCATTCTTGCTTCACAGTTGCATCAAAATTGGCGCCCTCAGTGCTGGAGTTTATTGCATTCATCAGACAGCAGGAGAAGGAGCATATTTATTTCTGCCGTACTGTTTTGTACCTTCAGCCGTACCAGGAAAAATCAGGTTCTTTTCATGATAAAAATTCATTGTTTACAATTGCAAGTATCAGATCATCTTGTATTGAGATCTTTTGAGTCAATAAATGATACGCCTTCTATCTAGCTTGTATTTTCCATATACATTGAAGATCTAGTATTTTTTATTGAATTTATTTCATTTTTCTGGTAAAGCCGTACTATTCATTATTGCATTGAAAACATAAAAATTACAAAAAAATCACAAACTTCAGAAAAACGTCAGAAAACCTAAAAATAACAGTCAGAACAGTAACAGGGGGAAACCTAGGGTTTCTACAGTGGTATCAGAGCTTGATTCTGCCATCCTAGGGTTTGGCCATCACATGCAACCAGAGGAAATTGATACATACAGGTACTACACTCGCAGACGTGCCTTGCTTGAAAGGCAACGCAGTTTGAGCAGGCAGCCGGAAATCATGGCTGATAGGAATGATAGGGCTGAGAGAACAGATATACCTCGGACAGATGTTCCTCATAACAACCGAGATCAGGATGATGCTGAGGTCTTACTCACACTCAGAGATCTTCGTGCAGGACAACGTAGATCAGATGATGTATTACAACAGGTGGCACAGGCACTGCAGAGATTAGGGACTTCGAGGAGACCGTCACCACATCGTGACGATGACAGGAGTGATGCTGGGTCACGGAGAGCACCTAGGACAGTGTCACGGACAGCTGATAGGCCTACAAGGCCTACGTTCACGAGACAGGAGCCCGATGAGGCTATGCCAGATGAGGATCGGGATGATTTGTTTGCTGATAAACTTATGGCAGCAAACGAGGAGTGGGAGTTGATAATTCTAAATGAGAACGATCACTTTGACCACCGCTTTATCACAATGAGGCTGAACATCAATAGGGCCTGCCAGATTGAGACCCCGATGTTATAAACAATGACCTCAAACATGCAAAACTAACAAAGTTGAATCTGCACGTTTGATAAAGCATGGAAGATGACAGCCTAAGCTTGATTTCAGCGTTTGATACATTCCTTTACCTTGGCGTCTCGATGTATCGAGAGACGCCATCCGCTACGCTACACCGCACTCCCCGAGGGCAGCTTATGACCGTGGCATCACGGCATGGTGACGCTTACATCAGCGATAGGATCACTCTGGCATCAGGAGTTCAGATGTGCTAGTTGAGAGATTTGATAGGAAGGATCCGACTTAATGAGATTTGCACAGCTTGAGGCAGAGTGGCAGTCTCGACTTACATCAGCCGACTTCAGACTTCCGCCATGGTCCCGAGCATATCTGAGAGGCGGTTGGTAGTTCTCTTTATGGAGGGTTTGACATAACCACTTAAAGGCTGGATAAAAGCCTTTGATCCTCCATCATTACAGGAGGCGATGAGGAAGGCACGTAACATGGAGTTCGCAGCCCCGGCAAATAAATTTAACTCCAGAGGTTCTTCATCGTTCCGAGACAACAAGGGCTTTAATAAAAACAATGATAAATCTGATTATAACAAAAACAAATCAGATTATAGAAACGATTCGAAAGGTAAATCAGCCTTCCCACCTTTGGATCGTGAGGCCCTGAATGACCTTCGCAGGAAAAAGTTGTGCTTTTACTGCAAGGGACCGTATGATGCCAATCACGATTGCCCTCTAAGACCTAAGGGCAAGGCGAATCGTGTTATGTGGGCATACTATGAAGACTCCGAATCAGAAAATTCAGAGCAGCCTGAGCATTCAGAGGAGTCAGAGACAGAGACTCCAGAGCATAGAGTGGAGGTAGAGCCCGAGCTTCAGATACAGGAGGGCAGATTGTCTAGCATTCAGCAGGAGGGTTCTTTCCGGCTCCGTGGTGTATTAGCAGGTCAGAGGGTCATTACCCTATTGGATACAGGAGCTACACATAATTTTATTGATGCTAGGTTCGTTGAGAAACGAGGGCTTATTACAGAGGAGTTTGAGGGCATCATAGTCAAAGTGGCAGACGGGTACACTTTGAGATGCGAACGCATGATTAGAGATCTTCCATTACGCTTGAACAACTATGAGTTCAAGGCAGATTATTATGTTGTCAATATGGGAGACATTGATTTAGTATTGGGAATGAAGTGGTTACACTCCTTGGAGGAGGTCACACTTCGTCTCAAGGATATGGAGATACGCTTTGAGGTCGACGGGAAGACTCACATTCTTAAGGCAATACGGGACAGCGACCTTAAAACAATTTCTTCATCAATGGAGCGTCGCTGCGACATGGCAGAGTGGGCTGCCGAAAGTGTCACGCAGCACCTTTACAGGAGGGATATAAAGACAGAGTATCATCCGGACATCTTAAGATCAATCAAGCATGATAAGGTAAGTTCAGTAGATATTCCGCTGTAGACTCTGGGGATAGATGTATTAGAGCACATCATTGAGCCTGAGGAGGGTGTAAAACCCGGCTATGATAACTCCTTACAGACATCCGAAAAGATTGAAGGATGAGATTGAGAAGACCATAAAGGAGTTACTGGCTATGGGTCACATTAGACCTAGTAAGTCGCCGTTCGCTTCTTCCGTTGTATTGGTGAAGAAGAAGGATGGAACGTTGCGCATGTGCATTGATTACAGGGTCCTAAATAAGAGGACAATTAAAAACAGATACCCGATACCGAGGATAGATGAGTTGATTGATGAGCTTCATGGGGCATGTTATTTTACGAAGATTGATTTACGGTCGGGTTATCACCAGATTAGAGTCCGTGAGCAGGACATAGAGAAGATGTTCTTCAGATGTCATTGTGGCACTTCGAAGTTCAGAGGTGATGCCATTTGGGCTCAATTTAACGCCTA